>JAADWP010000177.1:0-37540 GCA_023336215.1 Globisporangium iwayamae | reverse complement strand
CTCTCTCCCTCTCTCTCTCTGTATCTTTCACAGCTGGACACTGTGAAGAACACCGACAGTGGTTGTGAAGGACAGCAATGCGCTGCAGCGGACGGTGCGGCGGCGACCATCGAGTCTGTGCTGCTGCGAGGGCTCGTGACAACCAAACCGAAAGTGCAAGACATCGTGCAGGTAGCAACCAATCACAAGTGCATAGGTTACTGGCGACTTCTTTGGGTGCACAATTGACGCAATGTCGTATGTGCGTGTGTATGTAGAACCACTTCCGCTTCGCGACCAAGATGGAACAGAAGGCGTTCAGCGGCGAGACGCTCGGGTACGTCACACCCTGGAACGGCCGCGGATACGACTTCGCCAAGCTCTTCCGTCGCAAGTTCACGTACATCTCGCCCGTGTGGCTGCAAATCCGTGAGGACCCGAAGGAAAACAAGCCCGTCGTCACTGGCACGCACGACGTCGACCGTCAGTGGATCCGCGACGTGCGTGGAGGCGACGCTGCCAATGGCCCCGCGGTCGTTCCACGTGTGGTCTACGAGCGCAACAAGCTCGCGTCCACTGACGTGCCGCTGATCATCAGTGATCTACTGGCTTTGTGTGAGAAGCACGCGTTCGATGGCGTCGTGTTCGAGATCCCCGTGGTGGAGGGCACGATGGACCTGCTGCTGCAGATGGGTGAGGCTTTCCAGGACGCCAACAAGCTGTTGCTGCTCGTGCTCAACCGGAGCACCAAGGGGGTGAGTGGGGACTGTGTATATGTGCATGAATGCTGTAGTATCTTTAAGAAGGCTAACATGTCGTTTTTATTATTGCAAATAGGGGAAGCTGCCAATCACGCACGAGATGTTCGAAGCGCTGCTGCCGCTCGTGCACCGCTTCTCCATGAACGCGTACGACTACCAGACGCCGGGGCCGAACGCGCCGTTCCCGTGGCTGCGCACGACACTCAACGCGCTCACGGATGCCGAGAAGGAGAAGATTCTGTTCGGACTCCCGTTCTACGGCTACGACAACTCAGGTAGGTACCAGTGAAGATAACCGGGGTTTTAGTTTACGAGCCGCACTGATAGTCCACTGTGTGTACATTTGTATTCAATGCAGACGCCGTGACGGGGCTGTCGTACGTGAACACCCTCAGGGACGAAGAGGTCAAGAAGATTCGCTGGGACGCGAGCGCTCATGTACGTCTCTCTCGATCTCTGATTTGGTGGTCGACAGAGTCTCACTTAGTGGCTTTCTTTTCGACAGGAATGCAGCAGCGAGTACTACTCAGCGGACGGCGGCGACCACCACGTGGTCTTCTACCCGTGTCTGCAGTTCCTTCGCGACCGCCTGCAGCTCTTCGAAGAGCACGGCGTGGGCGCCGCCATCTGGGAGCTCGGCCAAGGTCCATTCATTACGTACCTTCTTATAAAGACGAGCTCATGACCAAAGGGACGCACTGGTCTAATCTGATTGTGTGTGTGTGTGTGTGTATTGTTTGCTGTATGGAATCTCTGTGTGTAGGTCTCGACTACTTCTACGATTTGCTTTGAAGGAAATAAACACAACCAAGCAGCAGCTTCTCTCTCAGCACTCGCCTCCTGCACATTTCATACTAAACTCATGGGGCGTTTGGCGCATTCAACTTGATCGCCTCGGCATCGGCAGTCGCCACAATCGACTCGAGCAAGGCCGCACTCTCCGCCTCGCTCAGTGCATTATTGCTGTTCGACGCCGCGAGGAGAGCACCAATATCGCTCTGAGAGCTCGAGAGCGCGTTCGTGCCAGTGATCGCACCAGTTTTTCGACTCACGTCCACGAATTCCTTCAGGACCTTACGGATGTCGCTGAGCGAGTCCACGCCAAACGACCACGTGTGGCGACCGCCGCTGTGCTGCACGTCTGGACCCACGACGACAGTGAAGATCGACACGTTCTCCGCCATGCGCACCGGCACCTTGTGCAGGCGACTGAACGCAACCTTGTTGTCTTCGTCGATCGCTTCTTCCGCAGGATCAGCTTCGTCATCCTCACCTGCGCCAGTCCCTGCAGCCTGCACTTTCTTCAATAGACTCTTGCTGTTTTCAGACGTCGAACGCGCTGCGGTACCTCGTAGTTTCTTGTCATCGATGCCAGTCTGTGAGCTCGACTTCTTGCGCAGACCCTTGGTCCCACTGCTACTGTTTGAGCCCGTCGACCGCGATCCGGTACTCTTCGATTTCTTCAAAGACGCAGCGGACGGTGGCGAGATTCCAGATCGACTTGATCGCACACCACTCGAGCTCAGTGATCCTCCAATGGACCCTGAGCGCTCGCGAGCTCTCAGAGCATTCGCAGACTTCTCTTCCGCATCCTTCTTGCGGTTCTCGTGGCGCTCGTTCGATTCCGAGACGAGTGTGTTCAGCGTCTGGAACATCTGGTCGTCCGTCACGTCGTCGCACACGCAGAGCACGAAGTCGACCTCCTGGTTGTTCTTCTTCGCGATCTGCTGCGGCAGCGACAGGTGCTTCAGAATTCCTTCCAGGACCTTCGTCTTCGTGCAGCCTTCGTGCTCGACGCAGACCCACTTGTGGCCCTGGTACACCTCGAGCGCAGTGCCAATGAGCTGGCGCTCGAGAATGATCTGCAGATCCTTCGCTTGCCATCCGCCAAAGTGCGGGTCCGCGTCGTCGTAGTACCACGTGAGCGAGCTCTCTTTGTCTTCAATGTAGCTCCCAGGCGTGCGGTCCGTGAAGTTCACCATTACGGGGAGCACCAGGTCCTTCCACGACGAGTCTTCTTCGACAAACGAATCCGTGCTGGGAGGTCCACCGGCACCACCACCGCCCGCTTGGCTACTGCCGGAGTACCCGCCTCCGTACGATGAATAGCTGCTAATGCTCATGCTGCGTCGACTGTGCGCATCGCCTTGCGACAGATAGCTCGAGTCAACCGAAGTGCCATTGCCCACACCGGCGCGTGCAGTAGCTGAGTCATAGTGGAACTTGCTCATCGTCTTCCACTGCTCGCGGTCGTTGCGCAAGTTCATGCGGTAGAAGAAGCCATCTTCAGCAGCGACACCGACGCGCACTCCATTGAGCCACGTCTCGAGGAACTTGCGTTCGCGTGCACTCAAAATGAACACCATGTTGCTCTCGTCGGCGCTCAACGAGTCCAGAAGCGACTTGAAGTTAGGTCCCACGGCCGCTAATGGCAGCAATGAGTGCTGTGGCGTCAGCGTGCGGTCGTAGTCCAAGATGATCAGGCGGTTCTTCGACTTGCGATACGCCTGCACAATGTTCTTCATGTCGAGCTTCGGGAGCTGCGCGCTGTGCACACGGTTCTTCTGGACGGCATCGCCAAGCTCACCAAGAAACTGCATACTCCACGTGGTCGCCGTGTTCGACGACACGTAGCGATAGAGCTTCTGTTGGCGAATTTCGCGCTCGGCACGACTCATGCTCAGTGCCTGGTGGACACTCAGCGCCAAATCTTCCGTGTTCCAAGGGTTGATCACCAGTGCGCCACTCAGCGACTGCGAGCAGCCGGCAAATTCGCTCAAAATCAGTACACCTGGTCCACCTTCCTCACCTTCCCACTCAGTCAGGATCTTCGTTGGCGAAAGCTGTGGAGACGTGGCTGGCACTGTGTCTTTCGCTGTCGGTGACGCCGCCTGCTGCTTCGTGGTGTCACTCATGCTGGAGCTGCTATTCCCGCGCGCTGCAGCTCGTGCCGCCTTCATTCGCTCGTCCTTGCGACGCATAAAGTGCTGCTGACACACAACGAACTCGTGCGAAACGAGGTTCATGCCATCACGCGTTGATGTGACTAAGCACACATCAGCCAAGTCGTACAAGGCGCAAAGCTCTTCATGCGGCGTCTCACGTTGGTGGATGAAATGAATCGGAGCGTAGTCGAGCGAGCCGTACGTGCCATTGATGCGACCCACGAGCTGGGTCACATGCGTGAGCAGGTTCTTGTAGCTGTGCGTGCTCATCTCCAGCTGGTGCGTCGAGTCGTAGGTAGCGCTCGTGGCAGATTCAGACGGCGGCTTGCTAGAAGCAGCTGTTGAAGCAGTCGAAGATGCGCTCGTGCTTTTGTTCTCAGTCGCAGTGCTGCTCTCGCTCGGACTGACGCTCGAGCTGCTCTCGACAACACCCGAGCGCGATGAAATGCCAATTTGGATGAGCACGACGTTGTGCTGCCACTCTGGGAAACGACTCAGCAGCGCCTCCATCGCCAGCAGCTTGTGCGGAATGCCCTTGATGTTGTCCAGGCGATCGATGCCCAGAATGATGCGTTTGGATCCAAACTTGCGATGTAAGTCATTCACGCGGTTCAGCGTCTGCACGCTCGAGGCAGCGCGCGCAAATGGCTCAATGCTGATACCAATAGGGAACACGCCGATCGACGTGAAGTGGTCGCGGTCGCCAAGCGTACTGCGAATACCCTTGTGCGAGCAATCGACGCCAAGAAGACGCTGGCAGGTCGACAGAAAGTGACGCTCGTAGTCAAAAGTCTGGAAGCCGACGAGATCCGCCTGTAGCACACCTGTGAGCAGCTGCGAGCGCACAGGCAGACGCGTGTACACGTCGGACGATGGGAACGGCGTATGCAAGAACCAGCCAATGTGGCAGAGGGGGATGCGCTGGCGCAGCAGTGACGGCAACAACATGAGGTGGTAGTCGTGGATCCAGACCGAGTCGCCCTCGTTGTAGATCTCCGCGATTGCATTAGCAAAACTCTCGTTCGCAGACTCGTACGCACGCCAGTCCTGCTTGTTGAACCGCTTGCTTGAGTTGAGATTCGCACCCACTCCTGGCTGCGCGTTCAGCGCGTCAGGCTCTGAGACGTAGTGGAAGAGCGACCAGAGCACTTCGGACGAGAAGCCGTTGTGGCGATTTGCGACCTCTGACGAGAGGAAGACTGGCAAGCAGTTGTGCTGTAGCAGCAGACGTCGCACAGACTCGTGCTCGTGCTTGGGGATGTGCTGACCGACCCAGCCGACCCAGAGGAAGTTCAGGTCGTTGCGCACTCCCGTGAGGCACATGAGCTTGTCGAGGCCGCCCGTGGTCTTCGTCGCCTTCCAGCGCCCCGTCTGCGGCACGCGCTCGAGCAGAACTGGCAAGTTGTTCGAGACAACAATCAGCTGGCTGGACGACGGCTGGGCATTCGACGGTGTCGCCTCATCCTCGCTGTCCTCATCTTCCTCCGCGCGCATCTGCATGAGCTGCAGCTGAAGCTCCTGGATGTTTGAGAGGATCTCCTGCTCCTCGATCGAGAGTGTGTCGATCTTACTCAGCTCATAGTCGGCGGCGCGCTGCGACACGAAGAACTCATTCTTGGGGGACGTGACCGTGGTGGTGGTAGTGCTGCTGCTAGCGGTAGTGTTCGTGTTCGGCGTCGCTGTGGCTGCGGCGAGGGTCAATGCGGATAACGTCGAGCCCGTGTTGATGCGCAGCGACGACGGCGAGGAAGGACCAGTCAGTGGCGACGCGGACTCCGCCATAGCTGTGCTCTTGCTTGTGTGGTACTTGGGAGAGAGTCAACGAGTGGCTGGCTGGCAACGCGATGGGTGCAAATGCGCGAGTGGTGCTTGGGGTGGAGAGATCTTGCTGCGCGCGCTGGAGGAAATCCGCAAATGCAATGGGCGGGTGGGTCTCCAAGCTTGAAGCTTTCTTCTTCCGCTTCAATTCCCAATGCAATGCGACAGTTGGAGACCGCAGCAGCCATTATTAAGAGGGCTCATATTGCATAGATTTGGTAAATAGAGAGATGCAATGCATCATTTAATGCAAACTTTTGGGTCTATATATGTATTTCTGATAAATAAATGATGGATGCTTTCGATTTCTCGGCTTCAGAAATCGTGCTTGGGCGGATTTGACCCGACCATGAAAAGCAGCCATCATCTCGAATCCGCGAGCGACGAAGTGGCGCGCACGCACATTTCCATGGCCGAGCAGCGTGACGACGACACTTCTCCGCCTCTTCGTAAGCATGAAGAGGTCTCAACGACTGGTGGCGCTACCTCGACTCCTGCGCGCAGCATCTTCGACTCGCGCACGCTCGACGACGGCGACGCAGCGGCAACAGCAGGCGATGACGTAACGGCGCGGTACCTGACGCACAGCGGCGGCGGCAATAACTCACTCACGTTCAACGAGGCGTTCGCCGCGATCCGCAGCACGGACTCGTACACAAAGCCCAAGCCGCCTCCACCTGCAGCGATAGGGGATCCACCACGGCCACCGCCAGTCAGCTCGAAGGATGCAGCGACGCTCGTGTACGTAAACCGCTGCCAGACCGGCAACCCGTTGCTGAAGGCCGTGAAGAACGTGAGCTTGGAATTCAAGGACGGCCTCGTGCCGGACTACGTCATGGAGGGCTCGTGCTGCGTGCTCTTCCTGAGCGTGCGCTACCATCTGCTGCATGGAAACTACCTGGAAGAGCGTATCCACCGCATCCGCAAAGAAGACCCGGCGCCGTACCGCACCAAGGTCGTGCTCTGTTTCGTGGACGTGGACGACAACGAGATCGCGCTGCGCGAGATCAACCGCGTGGCGCTGCTGAGCCAGTTCACGCTCATCTTGGCGTGGAGCTGGATTGAAGCCGCGCGGTACCTGGAGACGCTTAAGGCGTACGAGAACAAGTCAGCGACGCTCATCAAGGAAAAGATCGAGGCCGAGTTTCTCCCGAAAGCCAACGACGTACTCACGGCCATCCGCACGGTCAACAAAACGGACGTCGTGACGCTGCTGTCCACGTTTGGGACCGTGCACGGCCTCATGAACGCGTCCATGGAGGAGCTCTCGCTCTGTCCGGGAGTTGGCGCCAAGAAAGTGCGCCACCTGCTCGAAACGTTCAACGAGCCGTTCACGAAGAAATAGTTGACACATTTCAGTGCATCTCCATGTGCAACAAATCACAGGGAAGGTCAACGAAATTCATTATTTCCGTGTGTAATTGCATGCTAAAAACTGATTTTCTGGAGTTCAAAGAATGAAATTTCAGTAAAGTCCAGGCTTCTCGACCACGCGTCTCCCTTGACAAATGGACACCTTGGAAGGATCTTCACGAATACGACCGACCAAGCAGCTCACTCACTCATGCCTCCTTCTTTCTGCATTACATACACACATATCCACACACAAGCGGCAACGGAACATGAGAAAATATGAACATGACAGCTTTACATCTTAATATCTCGCATTCTCTGGCGTTATCAGTCAGAATGGGAAAGAGCTTGACGCTTGGAACATGCTCCAGAGGTGACGTGAGGTTGTCGCTGTTCCGACCGTCAAGAGCGTCCATCCAACTGAGGTGGTCACACAAGAACAGCAAAAGACAAATAAAGTATCAGGCTTGCTTACGCATTCGACGACGTGACGGAGCCGTCCATCTCGGCGGAGAAGCCGACCCCCTCGATGGCCTCAATCAGCGTGTTGTACGGCGCTGCGCCAGCCACATACGCGCAGCCTTCGTCAAAGTTCACGAAGGCGTTCGTGACGCCCACAGTGTTCTTCAGCGCGTTCTCGACCGTCGTGCCGCAGTTCTTCATGCACGACATGCCCGAGACGAGAATGCGCACGGTGGACGGGTCCGTGTACCGCCACACGCCACGCTCCTCCGTGACGTCCAGGTCCAGGTTCTTAAACAACAAAAAGCCTGCGCCGAAGCCCAAGATGAGCGCGATGAACAGTCCGGTCTCATAAATCATCACCACCAGCATCGCTAGGTACGCGATCGTCATCTGCACCATGTACATGAGCGCCAGCAGGATCTTGCACTGAAACTTGTGCGCCTTGTCCGTGGAGCGGCCCTTGCGCGCCTCCAGCAGCTTCTTGCGCACTTGTTCGCGGCTCTTGACGAGGAACTCGTTCAGCACGGCGAGCGCGAAGCAGCCCAGGAAGCCGAATGTGTACTTGAGTCCGTTGTTGAGCACCCACGGGTGGAAGAACAGGCGCACGCACGAGCCGTTGATGGTCGACTGGAAGCCGTTGAACATGACCGAGCCTTCGCCCGAGCAGAACGTGTCAAGCGATTCGGCACCGCTGTCCGTCGAAGATAACGATGGTGAAGGGGTTGGGGGCGCGGTGGTCGTCGTCGTGGCAGCAAGTGAGGTGCTCAAGTCGGGTTTCATGGCCTTCGCCGCGGCGCTCAGCTCCGTGATCTGCTTGGCGTCCGAGCACGTGGTGCCTGTGCAAATGACCTTGTCGACCAGGTACCGCGGCGACTGGTTCACCTGCTTCAGGTACGTGAACTTGGACGTCTCCGAGGCGAAGTAGAGCTTCTGGCCGTTCATGAAGCAGACGTACTGAAAGTTGGACGTCGTGATCTTCTCGCCCGAGATCGGGTCCGTGATGCCATTCGCGCACTCGGGGCACGAGTTCTCGCACAGCGCGTAGTTCTCTGTGTCCGTCTTGTTCACCACGAACTCTGCCTGTTCATCATTTATGTCCACACATATTCCAAAGTCAGCCTAACGCCCACACGTTCTGTACAGATTTGTGCAACTAACGTACCAGGTTCGCCGCGATGTACGACGCGTCCGTGGACTTGAACGTGTAGTCTGGGAAGCTACGCGCGTCCATACCGCACGTGTACACACGCTGGCCGTTGGTGAGCTCGACGTAGTTGGCGTTGTTGTATCCCGACTTGAGCGTTGACATGCGGCAGGACGGGCACTTGTAATCGGTCGTGGAGTCCGCCATCTCATGCATCTCATGCATCGCGTGCATCCCATGGGCGGCGGTGCCGCTGGCGCAGAGCAGCAGGGCCGAGGCGAGCGTCACGAGCAACGAGCGCATGGTCTCGGGGCTAGTGTGAAGAACGAGAGAGGAGACTCGGTGGGGCCTTCGCACTCCGGTAGCAATTGGGAACTGGCACCAAGTTGAGGTGCTGATGATGTAAAGGGCGAACAGGGAGAGCGAGCAACGCGCTGAGGAGCTGCGCACATATCGAAATAGACAGACAGCGTACATTCAATCATAACAGGTTGACAATTCAGACTGTTTACCTTTGGTAGTCTATTTCCTTTTACATTTTATGCATTTTTATGCATTTGTCATAAAACACTCTAGGAGTATTGCGCTGGTAAATTGAAAGACCTTCAAAATACATATTTCTTTGAACAGCCTTTCGTCTATCTACTTATTGACATTCATGAGCTTCAAATCCAGCTCAAGAGTAATTTAAATAAATAACCTTCGAAATCAAAAAACTCAGCTCAATTGTCATTTATTTAAATGACCCTTAAAATCAGGCCGCTTTGGAGCCAGGAGCGCTGGATCTTCGTTCTCTTGGAGCAGGCGGCCACCAGCCACCACACACTGATGAAAGGCGTTCTCACCCACCACCACTACCACCAGGACAACCTCTTAGCCATTCGCGAACACCTTCATACCCATTCAACAGCACGTTCGAAGTTGCTGCGAAGTCGTTATAATTGAGTGGTCAATACGCATCCAAGTGCTGGTGCTCCCCACATCAACAATACGGCGCATGTCTTCACGCCCCGTGTCCCTCCTTTCTATTGTTGATCGTGCGTGGTGAAGAATGCTGTCGTAATCAGCAAGGATTGTCTGGTGTTGGAGAACTGGAAAATCTGACGATTTGTCTGCCCCTAAATGGGCAACTGTTGCCGCTGTCGGCTCATTTTATTGCGTGTCGCAGTCTCCTCCCCCTTAATACACAACTATTGTTAAAATATTTGTGACCGTATTGTTGACTCCTCTCGTATAAATTCGGTACTACTATTGCGATAAACACCGTCTACTCATTCATCTGGCTCCAAACATGCTGGCTCCACTTTCGCTCGTGCTTGACGAGGAAGAAGCAGAAGAGAGCAGCTGTCGAGCTCTGTAGACACCTCCACTCCCGAGCTCACCCTCCGTCTCCTCCGCCAGCGCATTCTCCTATTCGCCGCTGCCACGTGACAATGCCGAGCTCCTCGCCCCGGAAGACGCGCGCGAGCGTGTGGCTCGTGGCGATCGCGCTCATGCTCGCGCTGCTGGCCGGTGGCATTGACGCGGGCCAGAACCTGCGTAAGACGACCTGCCCGCTCTGTGACATGGACGTCAAGGCCGACATCAACGCATCGATCTTCGGCAACCAGTATGTGTACGCGTGCGAGATGGCGGGCCACATCGACTCGCTGCAGAACCAGCCGGTGCGTTTTCTATTGTGTGTGCTCGCTCGTATCAATTGTTTGTGGTGCTCCAGTTTCTTATTAGTTGTGTGTGGATGTGTCTCTCTATGGAAAACAACAGAAAGCGAACCTGGGCACGCCCGTGAAGGTGGATCTCTCGACCGACAAGATTTACAAGGACGCGACGGACATGGAGTGCCCTGTGTGCAAGAAGAAGTTCGCGGAGCTCCAGTACGCGGTGCCGTGGATCTCCATGGGCAGTCAGAAGATCTTCACGTGCTCCGAAGAGCACGCCCAAGAGGTCTACACGAACCCGCTCAAGTACTTCGCAGCCGCAGAAAGCTCGGACGGCTTCTGCGACAGCGGCTCGGCCTCTTCGCCGCGCGGGTCAGTCATGTTCGACGGCTTCCAGCTCGCGTTCGGCGACGACGCGACGTGCGCCATGCTGCTCTTCCAGTCCTGGGTGCTTACGTCTGGAGTCAAATACGCGTTCGCGTTCCTCGGCGTCGTGGTGCTCGCGGCGTCGCTCGAGGGTATTGGCGAGCTGCGCGAGGCCGTGCAGACGCGCTTCTACCGCGACTATGGTATCGTGTTTAGCCAGGCGGATTACATGCAGCTCTCGACACCCATGGTTGCGGCACGCGGCTCGTTCAGCGCCGTGAAAAACCAGTTCGGCCCCGACGGCGTGCAGTTCAAGATCATCCGCCGCATCCCGATTTGGTGCAAACTAGTGCTCGCAACGCTCTACATGGTCAACATCTCCATCGCGTACTTCATCATGCTGGTGATCATGATGTACGAGAGCCTCATGTTCGTCGCGGTCATCCTGGGCCTCGGCATCGGCTTCTTCGTGTTCAAGGACACGGAGGCCGACAAGATGACGGGCAACATCGACCCGTGCTGCTCCACGTGAGCAAGAGAGGATATTCTCGTAAATTACATCCAAGAAGTGTCAACATGCGCTGTGAATTTGTATGAATCTAATGGATGGAGTGGTAGAGCGTGGATGGATTGTCATGCGAGTAGGCATGATGCGCGCCATAGAGAACTACGCGTTGCTTGTCAAAAAAAACGTAGAAGGAAAGCACGGATTTTGAAGCACCTGCAGTACATTATGCTGTTTGGTGGGATATGCAATTGAAAAGACCTCATCAGCCTGTGTTGACTTTCAGGTCTGCATGCATCGAGACAGCAATATGCAAATTGTAGGGTCAAAATACTGAGTGCGCCTCAAATACAAGCTCGAAAATCTTGTCTTTGGTGCTGAAAATCGCGTGGGTCCAAAGTGCAAGGTGGCATTTCGATTGATTCGCAAAGGACACCAGTTACCAGGCGCCCACTACCTTCGTGTAGCTCTTCGCGGCATCCGTCTGAGTAGCAACAATGTACGGGACTATCGCGTCCGGCAGCAGCAGTGCACACAGCGGCAAGTACGACGACGCGCTGGCGCCTCCGCCCGTGGCGCCGTCGCCGTTCCGCTATGAGGTTCAGACGGGCGACACGCTCGCGAGCATCGCCGCCAAGTTGAGCACGACTGAGAAGCGGCTGTGCGAGCTCAACCCGATGCTTGCGCCCGTGGGCTCTTCGTCTTCCAAGAAACACGCGCGTGTAAAGGTGTACCCGGGTCAGCAGCTCGTGGTCGAGGAGGCGCGCCAGGTGTCGCTGCCGCCGCCGCCCGACTTCATCGACAACGGCTGGGGCCAGATGCACCTGGTGCGCTCAGGCGAGACGCTCAAGAGCATTGCGGCACAGTACAACACGAGCGAAGAGTTGCTGCGGCAGGACAACCGCCAGCATTTCCCCGCGGGCGAGCGCGGCGTGCTCTTCCCGGGCCAGCTGCTGCACGTGCGCATTGTCAACACGGGCGACATGGAGGATGTGCGCGATCAGCACCGCGCCGATACCAACGGCGATGGCTATAACAGTGGCGCCACGTACTCGTCGTCGTCCGCCACGTACTCCAAGTACAAGACGCACCTGGTGGAGAAGAAGGACTCGTTTGAGTCGATCTGCAAAGCGTACTCCATCACGTACGCCCGCCTGTTGCAGATCAACCGCGGGCGGTACCCGGTCGGGGCGCGCGCAGAGCTCGTCGTGGGCGAGCGCCTCATCGTCCCGGATCTGTATGCGTCCCAGCAGGAGGCTAGTCGCCGCAACGTCGCGGAAGTGAAGCTCACCAAGCAAATCCACGTCGTGGAGCGAGACGAGACCCCCGAGTCGATCGCCGCCAAGTACCGCATGACGTACGAGGAGATCCGCGAGTTCAACCGCGCGTACTTCCCCAAGGGCTTCCGTGGCGAGATCCGCGAGGGCTACAAACTCGTGGTCAAGCGCCTCGAGCGTGACGACGAGTACCAGTCGATTGGAGGCGATGGTGACGACGAGTATCGACCATGAGGGTGTGAGTGTGAGGATTAGAGGCGTAGAGTGTTGTTAGAAAGTAGCAGACGACAGACGATATGCTTGCAGGCCATACATATTGTTGTGTTGGGGGAAACGTTTCGTTCGCTCTTATTCGTACACGCTTTCATCAAAGCTTACATCATAAAAAAATGCTCTCGTCGAATGTAACTAACTACTGGTAATGCAGTCTGCCCGCAGCTCAGGACGTTGGCGAAATCGCTCGTCGCGTAGACGTGCGTGTGCTGCGGCGCGTCGGTGTCTTAAATTGGTTCTGCAGTAAATCCTCTGTCTCTGTATCGTCATCTTCATCGTCTTCCGATGTTGCTACTGTCGTCTCCACTAGCACACGCCGCTGCTGCACCACGAGACGCTGCGTCACTGACGGCTCGCCTTCATCATCATTTTCATCATCCACTTCGTCAGCATACGGTGTGGTGAAGATCTGCGACGTGGTCGTCGTTGTCCGTGTCGTCGTCGTCGTGAGCAGCGCGGCCTCATCCAGATCTTCAGCACTTGACGCTTGGCTCAGGTCCTCCACTGCCACCTCCGAGACCGTGTGCGTGTCCGAGAAGTAGCCGATTACTTCAGGCTCTGGCTCATGTCCATTGATGAGATCCGCGCTCGAACCACTGGACAGCAGCACGACTTCTTCGGCGAACTCCAGGTCCTCAGACTCAACGCGCCGCTGCCAGCGCTTGCGTCGAGCGCGGAACACATGCCCCTTCTGTCGTCTGCGAGCAAGCAGCCGCTGGTAGCGCTTAGTCAGGTAGTATGCGGTGATCAGCCCCAACACAGTGAACGCGGCGGACAAGAGCCCCACGGGGTAGAGCTCCATCTTGGGGATCGAGAGCGGGAATCGAAGCATCGAGCCAACAGCCGATCGATTGCTTGGCAAAGGTATCGCGTCCACTACAGTCAAGTTGCTGGTCTGCTCAGGGATGATCATCACCTGCTCTTGTTCCGGGAGCAGCAGCGGAATCACCTCGACTTCCGAGACGATCTCAATCTTGATGTCACTAACGATGATACCACTCATGTCACCATCATTGGGATGGCCCACTCGCACCTCCTTTTCGATCTCCTCGGCAGCGTGGTCCAGCACCTGCTCGCTCTCCTTCTCTTGTGCACAGAGCTTGCATTCCTCCTCCTCCAATGCCTGCTCCAGCGCTTGTTCAGCGAGCAAACGCTCTTGACGCAGCCACTCTTCATCAAGTTCGGCTTCTAACGCAAGTTGCGCGGCGAGAATGTCGCGCTCATGTTGCAGCCGTTCTTCCTCTGCAAACACGGCTTCTGCGATCGCCGCCTCTGCCTTCGCGCGCTCCTGTTGCGCGAGTTCCTCTTCCTGATGCTTGATGTATGCAAGTTCTTCCTCAGTTTTTAACACTTCCTGGTGGATCCGCTCTTGTTCTCGCTTGCGCACCTCCAAAATCTCGTCTTCAGCTCGCTTCCGTTCTTCCTCGAGTCGAAGCGCATCCTGTCGAGCCGCTTCAGCGATTTCCGCCTCAGCACGCTGTCGCTCAGCGAGTAGTCGCTGCTCCTCTGCTTCCAGTTTGCGCGCAAGGGCTTCCGCTTTTTCACGCTTTTGACGAATGCGCTCTTCTTCCTTCTCAGCAATCTGCGCGATCTCATGGAGCGCTCGTTCACGCTCGGCGTCAATGCGCATCGTCTCAAGCTTCGCGAGCATCTCCAGTTCATTCAGGAGCTTCGAGTCTTCGTCGCGGATCCACTCTTCCTCTTGCGCGGCAATCTCAATCACCTCCTTCTCGACATTCTCCATCTTCTTTTCAAGACAATTGTCTTCATCTTCCACAAGCTGCGAGACGGAGTCCACGACGCGCTGATACTCCGCTTCGATCTTCTCTTTCTCGAACACCGCAATATCAGCAAGCTCCTGGATGAGCTTCTCCTTCGTTGAGGCGACTTGGTTCGCATCTTGGTCCAGTTCAGCGTCCAACTCTTGTTCCTTCTCAACCTTCAGTTGCTCCAGCGCTTCAAGCTCATGCTGCGTCGTCGCAATGAGATCTTCCTTCCCATGCTCGAGCTCTTGCTGAGCCTCACGAACGCTCTGATCGTACTCGTCGAGCTCTCGCTGGATCGCCTTGATGAGCTCGTCCGAGATGGTCTGGGTGTAGGCTTCAATATGGTGACTGGCAACCAGTTTCGCCTCTTGAAGGCTCTCCAACACCATCACGCGCGTGTCTGAGAGGATCGAATCCGTGACAGAAGCGTGTGAAACGCGACGCTTCTTCATGCGCTTGAGCTCTTCTAGCGCCCAGGCTTCCTGTTTCAGCAGCAGCTGCTTCAGTTTGTCGTTCAGCATCTGCTGGTCAGCTTCAAACGGGTCCAGCAGGCTCTCACGGGTAGATTCAACCAGACTGGTGGCATCGTTTTGTGTGGGGAACACGCGCTCCCAGACGGAAGTGCACGTGTCTGCTGTATAAGCGTACACAGCTCGCACTCCATCGTTCAGCCCATCAATGTAGTGCTGAAGCTTCTCACTCGACTTGGTCCACACTTTGTTAACTACGGAGCCCACGCTTGTCTGATTCCACCACGCAGTACACCGACCGAAAAACTTGGAGACCTGAGACTCAAGATTGCCGATTTTGATCAGGAACCCATTGAGATGCGACTTGAGATTTGACAGAACTTCGTTCCATTGGTCAGTAGCCGACTGCATGAGCGAGCGGGAGATAATCGCGAACTTGGACGATGGGCTCAGCTGGCACGCGGCAGCCCAACTGAGAGTGAGAAGCGGCAAGATGCTCAAGCCTAGGAGAAGCTTCTTCCATACTGAATGGGTCTTGCCCGTCACCGCTTGCTCGCCCGTGCGGGGCACATAATCACCAATAAACTCAGCTGACTTTGGCGGCGCAGTGATGCTCAGACGCTCCGAATACTCAAGAGTCTGCACAACGCTGTCGTCACTGATTTGTGGCTCCCCCTGGTCTGAGACAGCGTCGTCATCGTTTTCCAGGATCACCGTCGTTGTCGTCGTTGTCGTAACCGTCGTCGTGGTGATTTCTGTTTCCACCTCCACGTCTTCAACATCGGTTCCATCTTCATTCTCACTGTCGACTTCTTCAACAATGCACGTGGTCACTGTCTGCTGCTCCACCACGCGCTCCTCTTCTTCTGCAACTTCACCTACAGTCACGAACGCCTCTGTGTCATCATCATTCACTTCCACTTCTTCCACGACTTCAACGGTCTCGGTCGTAGTCGTCGTGGTAGCTGCGTCGACAATGTCATCCAAGGGCGCATCGCCTTCTTCAAGCACCTGCGTCTCAACCTTCGTCGTGACGGTTACGTGCTCGTCCACGACGCGTGTTTCTTCTTCGTCACTGGTGCTGCTGCTGCTGCTGCTGGCAGCGTCACTCTCGTGGTCTTCAAGGTCGGAGACTGTCATCCGCTGTCCATACTCCTCAGTGCCCTTGGGAGATCGGAGAGGGGACGACGACGGCGAGTCCGATGGCGACAACACCTTTCGGCTTTCAGGCTCAGCGTCACGGTCGTTGTACCGGTTAGCTTGAACCCCATAATAGCGTTCGTTCAAGACCGCTGGCATCGTCTTGTCGCTCTGAGTGCGCTGTCGTGATTCTTCGGATTTCACGCAGTCGTTATTGCGCTGTCCTTCCTCACGCGAATGCGAAGCTGGCGGTGATACCGGTGGTGGCGGAGGTGGAAGCGACGGCGCGCCACGCTGACGCTGGCCATTATTGCGCTCGCCGGTGGTGCTGGATGTGCTGTCGCTGCGCTTCGCGCCGAGCGATCCAACTGCCATACTTACTCGGCGTCTTTCTTCGAGACGATGGCGTTGCGTGTTGTTGCTGCCGATAACAGAGCTCCTGCGGCTGCTGCTGTTAGACGAAGGAGGCGGAGGATGAGCGATAGTGGCGGTGGTAGTGGTGCTCGCCGCGCGCTGTCGAGTCGGAATTGGTACTGGCGTGGAAGAGCTTGACGAAGACGCCGGACGGAACGCGGGCTTTTGCGGCGTCGGAGGCTGAAGGCGCAATTTCTCCTCCTGCTCGAGGCGCCACAGGGCCAACTGTTGCTTCCGCGTGAGCGGTGGCGGTGTCACAGCATCCGCCGTGATGGGAGGCGACGCCTGGGACTGCACCATCCGCAATGGCTGCACAGTCCTGTCGCGTGGCGTCGATTCAAATGGGGAATGAATGAGGGTGCCATCATGTTGGTTGAGCGTCGTCGTCGTGACCAAGAAAAGCGAGATGCGAAAAAGTGTCCCTTCCTAGTTTACTGTGGTGCGGCCACTATGCGCGATCTGTTGCTGTGGGTGCCCCAAGAAAAGGCTCAAATGAGTTGTACCACACAATAGTAGGAAAGATACCTGCTATGCCACGCTATTTTCGGAAAGTTGCCGTTAGCGATGCGAAAAGCTTGACTGCTGTAGCGCCGTTTCAAAGTGGGTTCATTTGAGTGAGGGCGATGATGGATGGGTAATGCAATGCATGAGTGACAGATTAGCAGATTAGATGCGCACACTGCCTGCCTGGCTGATTGTAGGAGACCATGACTGCCGCCGTAGAGTGTGCATGGACAGTAGCAAGTATGTAGCTCGCGTATTAGTGAAGCACATTCCAAGTCCTCGACTTGACTTGGCATGCCACCCACCCAGCAAGATGAGTTACTTGGCTGACTGTGATTTTATTGATGTGGCTGCTGCGACTGCAATTCGAATCTGACGTCCAACCAGCATACATCTTCTCATATATTTTCGATCCAAGATTCCGAACCCCATCAAAACGACGCTCCTCAGCAGCTGCTCCGGCGACTTCAGGACGCAAATGGGATCAAGAGACCATGGTGAAGGACGGGTGGCGAAGTGGCTCTTGATCACTCACTGTATTACTGTATTGGGCCATGAACATCTATCTCAATGTGGCTAACTATCTATCTATTCATCCATCCACTTGCGCCTATACTCACAGCCTTACTACGGACTAGCTAGCAGAGCTGCGGGAACTTGACGACGTAGCGTGTCTTGGGGTCGACGCTGTACTTGCGCACGTTCTTCTGCAGATCGTCGCGGCGGAAGCCCGAGACGTGCTGGATGACGCGATACGCGAGCTCGCGGTCGGCCAGCAGCTGCTCGTCCGAGCGGAAGCCCGCCTGTGCGACCATCCAGCAGCCGTCGAGCGCGCTGAGGAAGCCGCGGCACGTGCCGAGGCCCTCGGGCCAGAACGGCTCCATGAGCGAGTCACCGATGAGCCCCACGTAGAGCTTCTTGCCCTTGGAGGACAAGATGCTCGCGGCCTTGTCGGCGCGCGTGCGCGAGCTGAAGTCGAAGATGCGCACGCGCGAGAACTCTTCCTTCTGCGGGATCTGGCAAAAGTCCACGACACGTTTGAGGTACGCGTGCAGCACGGGCTTGTTAATGTTGTCGTCCAGCACGAGGTCCGCGACGTTCGGGTAGTCGAGCTTTAGTACGCCCTGGTCGAGAAGGTTCTGTCGCTTGGGCGTCATCACCAAATAGTGCATCTCGCCGCGGTAGTACACGATGTTCTCGAGGTCCACGCCGATTTCGCGCATTTTGGCGAAGAGCTGTTGCTTGAACTGGATCGTCCACGAGAACTCGGTCACGTTCTTCTCCTCGGTCGTGCCGTGGTTGGGGAAGTAGCACACGAGGCCGATGGCTTCTTTCCGGCTGAACACGAAGCGCTTGATGCGCGCCTGGTCGCTCAGCCGGTCCTGCGTACCGCAGGCGCCCAGCACGGCCGTGAACTCCATCCACGGGATCTGCGGCTTGGTCACGACCGTGTAGAATGGCCGACGGCCGCTGTCGATCGAGTCCGGGTGCGCGATGCCATCAAACGCCGTCGAGGAGAAGAACGTGACGCCCAGCAGCAGCGCCACCTTGAGCAGGATGCACTGCAGCTGACGCGTGCCCACGTGGAAGTACGCGGTCGAGTGGCAGAACTGCGGGAAGAGCACCTTGGCACCCAAGCTCGTGAGGTCTTGGACCACCCACGGCCACAGGTGCAGGATGTTCTCACGGCTGAAGTGCTTGCGCTTCTCGAGCACCACGACCTGCGCACCCAGAAGCGCCATCTCGACGGCCGCGCGCAGTCCTACAGGCCCCGCGCCGATGATGCACACGCGCTTGCGTGCCGCCGGCTTCTTGTTGTACACGTCGCCGCTGAACTTGGCGTCCAACAGCTTGAAAAGTTGCTTCTGGCGGAAGCCGAGCTTGGAGCCCACAACCGCCTTGACGTGGTCGTACACGGCCCAGGGGTGCGCGAGCTTGAGATCCGTGAGTCCGCAGTCGGCGAGCAGCTGGTGGAACGTCGCGACGATCTCCAGCAGGTTCTGCGCGCATTCGAAGGCGTTGAACGACTGCAGTACCGTGGGCGCAACTGTGACCTTGAGCTCGCTGTTGCGTTCAAGCAGGGTCGGGGTCTCTAGAGTCTGTGGTGGCGCATTGGCATTAGCAGTAGCAGCGTTGCTGGAAGAACTCACAGCCACGGCCACCGCGTGCTTGCGGTCAAACTCCTCGATCTCCTTGCCCGACTTGACCCAGGACGACGACGCCGACGACGACGTCGACGACGCGTTCGACCAGCGGCGCACAGGACGCATCACGCCCTTTTGCAGGTCATCCTTCACGATCTGGCTGATGGAGCCCAGCAAAGTGGTGATGCGCGCGATGGCGACGTCGTTGAGCTCATTGGTCGCGCAGGTTTGCGAGATTTGGCTCAACGCTGAGAGCACTGGCTGCATCTTGGCAGTTCGCTCGTGCTTCTTGACAACGTCGTCTTCAGTCACAACCACCGTAGCTTCTGCTGATGGTGACGAAGCTCCAGCTTGCGAAGGAGTAGTCGCTGGTGAAGAGGCTGACGAAGGAGTAGTCGCTGGCGAAGAGGCTGACGAAGAAGACGATTTCTCTGGGGATGTAAGCGCAGCGACTAGCTTTGCTGTCTGTGCTTGTGCCTGGTGTGGTGGTGATGAAGACTCGTGACGAGGTGGGACCTGTGGCGATCGACGAGGTTCTTCGTCTTCCTTCTTGGGAGGTGGCGAATGGGAAGCCTTGGATGTGATCTTGCTCAGGAACGACGCGAGTCGGTTACCGGCGTGGAGAACTGGTCGACTAGGCGCTGGTGCTGGCGCTTGAACCACTGGCGGCGGCGATGGTGGCGATTGCGTCGTCACCGCTCTCTGGACGTATGAAGCGCTTGCTGGCGGCGTTGTCGGAAGCACTGGAGTCGACTTTGGCGAGCTGCTCGTGGAGCTCGAAGGTGACGAGGCGCCGCTGCGACTGGAGCTCGAGTTGCGAGATGACGACGTCGCCCAGCGGATCCGCTGCTGCTGCGCAGCCTCGGTGCGGTCCAAAAAGTCTAGCAGTCCCTCGCGGCCGTAGCGGTCCACGACCTTCTCGCGCTGCACTTTGGTCTCGTCCACAGACTTGACCGTCGAGCTCGCGGGCTTGCTCTGCGCGATCATGGTGGGCGGTTCGTGGTGCGAGTCCTCCTCGGCAAGACACGCGAGCACTTTGGCCCTCGCCTTCTCGCGGTCCTCGCGCTTCTTCTTCTTCTTCTGGGCCTCTTCGGCCACTAGGTGTTCGAGCTCCTCCGTGGGGGACACGGCGTCCGCGGGGTCAAAGATCACAAACTTGGGCTTCTCAGGGACGACCTTTGCGACGAAGTCCAGCAGCTTGCTCGCCTGCTTGGGCTGCGAGTGGTGGTGGTGGTCATCAGTTAAGCTTGCGGATGACGTCTCGGACGAGGTTGAGTTGCGCTGCGCGTCTTCACTACCGCGCTCGACCTTGTGGAGCTTCTCGCCGCGCTCCTCCGCCAGGAACGCGAGCAGTTTGCTGTTCGCGCGCTTGGTTCGTCGCTGACGGCCCTGCTCCTGCTCTAGCGCACTCTTTGTGGAAACAGCAGCACCCTCCATCTCGTCGTCGGTGGACTCGTAGACTTCTTCGCGCGTTTCTTCCTGGTACACACCGTCGAGATAGCGCTCGCCGACGTCGTTCGCGAGGAAGTCTAGCAGCTTGGAGCGTCGGTTCTCAATGGTGACCGTGGGCAGTTGGCTCTTCTTCGTAGAAGCAGCTGCTGCCACCGGCGTCACTGGTTTTGCCTGTCTGTGTGGAGGGGTCGGGAGTGCGCGGAACATGGTTGGCAATGGCTTCGGCTTTGGAGCTGCTGACACTGATGTAGGTGCTGGTTTGGTGGTGCTCGCGGGCTTTTGCTCGTTTCCCTTGGCGAGGAAAGCCTGGAGCTTGCTAGTCGCTGGTGACGGTGCAGCAACCGAGATGCATGGCGTTTGGCTGCTATCAACAGAAGCGCTGGCCGTCGTGTCGACACTGAGGTCGTCTGCGGTCGTGGACAGGAGCTCGCTGTGCTCGTCGATGCTCATGTGGCGCGTGATGTCGGTCACTTTCTTCTCGTCATCATCAGTGGTTGAAGTGACGTTTTCGAGGTCCGAGTACGACGACAGGTCGCTGAGGCGGTCGATCGCGTCCATGCCGCCGACGTCCAGCAAGCCCTCGCCGATGTACGTCATGCGGCGATCCAGCGCCTCAGCGTCTTCTTCTTCAGCGTCCTCCTGTTCATCCTCTATGTCTTCATGCTGGTTGCCCTGCTCTTTGTCTTCAGTCAGCTGTACGACCACAGCGGCTGCATCCTGCTGGGCAATCGCTTGCTTGGTTGTTTCTATGGCAAACTCAGTACTGCGATCGTGACTGAGCTGGTTGTCTTCGCAAGCCACAATGTCTTCTTGCGGCTGCTTGGTCTCCATTTTCGCTTGCTCTATTGGCGCACTGTTGCTGCTACTGTCGTCGTCTTCCTCGGACGACGCAGTGTCCGCTGCTGGTGAATCCGACGTTAGATCAGGTTCGTCTACCGTCGGGAGCTTCGTGAAGCGCTCATCTGCGTTCAGTGGCGATGATGACATCGCCTCCGCCATTGCTGAGTGCTCCCTTGCGAGGCTGCTGGCTGATCGTGGCGGACGGAGCTCCAATGCGATTGTGAGCAGCAGTGTCGATCGTGGCCATGGCGGACTGCCAGTCGGAGCGTCGGACGGCTCTCTGCCCGTTCATGTGACAAGCATTGCTGCAAAGGAGCAGCGCCATGGAATTGCATGCGTCGAGCGGCGTGTTTCTTTGGGGCTGGTGACATGGAAACGCTTAGCAATTTTGAAGAGGTAAAACAATGCAGTTAGAGTACTAAATATCCCAGCGGTTTGCATAGAGGACGCAAGTGAAGTCGTTGAGATATTTTGAAATCGAAAGTGGCTCGAAAATAGCAAGTGGAGGGGGTCACAAACGTGAAACGACCTTTGGCCGGTACATATAGAGTACCCGCCGGCCTATTTTTGCTATGTGCGTCCACTAAGTGTGCGAATGCGCGTGAGCCACACCAAATAAAAATCATCCGCGGGTGTGTGCTTCTTTTCCACTGGGCTCGGCTTGCACTTCAACGCAAGCTGTACACAGCAACACATGCACCCGACTGATCCCAACAAGGTCGTGCGCGACATCGATCTTTGTTCCAAGGGCATGTCCTACGGCGACATCCCCAAACTCCTGCAGCTACCAAAGGGAACTGTGCACGCATTCGCCGAGAATTCGTTTTTTCCTCCCGACCAAAAAAGATTCACGAATTCATCTCTGTTTCCGGACTATTTTTGCTGTTGGAACCTCTGAGCCAGCCCCTATTGCTCAGAGCTGGATCTAATCTGTGTAGTAAGAACGCCTGTCCTAACAGGTTCAATTACGTGCGAGAGCATATCCATCACTATGCTCAGGTTATTTACTTTGTTTTGATCAAGTATCCCAGGTTCTTACGCTGGGTTACGATTTGGCGGGAACAAGAAGCTTTTTGGTGCAACAACAAGCGGCAAGGCACACTCGCTTGCACCAACCTGTCTGCCTCATATCCTTTCGTTGCTGCTGCACGAGACGCAGCACATTGCAGCCTCTTGACCACAATATGGTGCAGGCGCGCGCACTTCCGTACACAGGCATCGACGCGAGCTGGGAGGAGCAGCAGTTTGTGGCCTTCCAGCAGCTCCAGCGCGCACAAGCAATGGCCGCCACGTCGTATGCGGACTTTGTCTTCGGCCGGCTGCTGGAGGGAGATCTGCATGTGAGCTGCACGCCGATGCTGCCGCCGCGGGTCGACCAGCTTCACGACGTGACGCTCCAGGGCATGTGCATCCTTCAGGTGCGTAGCTGGTTGTGTTGGAAGAGCTGCGTGTGTCGTACGTGTGTGTATGCGCAATTGTCGGTTTGTCATGGCTGCTCGGTCACTAACGTGTCTGGATGCGGCTTATGGTGATGTATAGATTGTCGACGTGGTGAACGTTGGCGCGAACTTTGAACACAAGAAAGAGGACGTGAAAGGTCCTACGCGCACGCTCAAGATCTGCTTCACAGATGGCCATCAGTTGGTGTTTGGCTTCGAGTACCGATGGCTGCCAACCTTCAGCATGACTCTCCTGCATGGAACCAAGGTGTGTTTATTGTGTCGTCAGCCCATACACTTGCACTGTCGTCATGCTGAATGACATCTTCCTCGCTTTGCGTGCACCAGGTCGCTATAGTGAATGCGGACGTCCGCCACGGTCTGTTGATGCTCACGCCACAGAACTGCCGGCTCATCGGGCTCTCTGGGAACGAATTGCTGGAGCAGGCGAGCAAAAACATGTCCGCGATGAGTGAAATACCGATTGGCGTGAGCTCTGGCGCTTACTCCGCCGCGCTGGTGACCACACAGTTCACAGTAGCAGCACCGACAACGCCACGCGGACAGCAACAGCCACCACCGCCACCAAGTCCGGTTCGACCACAACAGCAGCCTGTATCATATGAGCAAATCAATGGACAAAGATCTTCATCAGCAAACGTGAGGATACGATCTCAGCCCACGCCGCCAGTGATACAACAGCCAGTCAATCCGTCAACGTATCAACAATCACCGATGGCAACAGCCACAGCGTATGTGCCACTATCAACTCAACCAGCACATTCAAATGGACCGCCTACAGCTTCGACAGCAACTCACCACCAGCCAAACGTAGCGCTTCGACCACCACCCGCTTATCAAGACCCTCCTGTCAATGTCCGTAACACCGTTCCGCCGCCCGTGTTTGTGGACGTGATCTCTTCGGATGAGGAATGCGACAGCGACAAGACCGATCCCGCGGTGCAGCACCTGTTCTACAGTCCAAAGACGCCTCGGCTGCCTGGGGACTCTGCATATGAGAACGACAAGAAGTCTCGCAAGCGACCGCGAGAAGCTGCCGCCACAACCACAACCACAACCAGCAGCGTATCCATTAAAGCCACCACTACAGCCATGGAGATGGACGTCTCCAACACTGTTATCGAGAGCAGTGAAGCAACCGAGGAGGTGTTCAGCTTCACTCTACTTGGTAACACAACCGACTTGACAACCAGCCAGCCATTGAATCCGACTTCCCCATTTCAGTACTTCTCAGCACACTCGCCGCCGCTGTCAGCCGCCGAGAACTCGAGTCTGGACGACGTGCTGCACATCCGCGCGTGCATCAAGTCGGTCGCGGGCTTCCAATTCAATACAGGGCTGTACCTGCTCAAGGTCATCATCGAGGACTGCACCGAGACGAAGGAAGTGTCGGTGGACGCCAAGTTCGTCGAGAAGCTCATGGGTGTCTCTTGTCTCGATTTCATGCGCGCGATGCAGAAGACGCCCGCCGTGGCACACCAGTGGGCCGCGCGCATGCAGTTCGCGCTCATGACGCTGGAAGGCGTTATGACCTTTCGCATGAACCCGAACGGCACGTTCACACTGCTCGACTGCCGCGACGTCACTACTCAGGACGCCTATACGCTGCTGCAACGAGTCAAGGCGTCGCTGTCCAGTTAATCAAGTAGTATTTCTATTGAGCTTAACGGCGACGATCCTACTTGAGGCCGAAGATCACGCGCGTCGTGTCAGCTTCCGACAAGACCTCATCGCAGAAGAGTGTGAGATGGCGGCTCTCGTGGTGATCACCATCACCGGCACCCTTATCCTCACGCCGCGCGGGGATGCCCACGAGGATGTCGTTCTTGGGTGTGGCGTCGTGCGGATGCATGACGAACATGCGCGTGGCGTACTGCGCCTCCTGCGCGCGCATGCTGCGGTCGCTCTCGAGGATGCTCTTGCAGCGCCGCCGCCGCATGTTGATCTCCGAGTGGGACATAGCGCTGTTCATGTGCCCAAAGTCCGCGGCCTTGGCGAGCACCTGATACTCGGTGCGGCTCAGCTCGGCGCTCAGAGCCTGAGAACGAGGGTACTCGAGCGCACTGAGCTTGATCTTCCCCACGCAGCACGGCGCCAGCACGTACGCGGCGCGCTCGTTCAGGCACTTTTGCATCACCATATCTGTCGCCTCTCCACAGGCGTGCAGTGCGATGCCGACGTCGAATGGCTTGTCATACTCTACACAAGCCACACAGACAAGAAAAGGAATGAAGCTCGATAAGAGTGACTGGACAATAGAGAATGAACTGCAGGGCGTACCATCAATGAAGCCGCAGAAGATCTCGACGTTCGTCAGGCCCGCAGCGGTGATGCGCTCCTCAGCTGCGTTTAACAAATGCATTCGACTGTGAGTAGAGTTATGTGAGTATAGCAGACGATAGAGCACACGAAACACACCGATGGCCAGCGACGGCTCCTTCTTATCGAGCAGCACGAACGTGCACTGCGGGAAGAGGCACGCGAGCGGCAGAGCAACGTATCCGGACCCAGCGCAGAACTCGACGACGACGTCTCCAGGTCTATAGACACAGAGAGCAATGATACAAGCGCGCAATCAGTATGTGATCACTCTATCCACATATGGCTGATACATAAGGCCACTTACTTAAGCATGCGCTGGAGAAACACCGCGAGGTTGTCCACCTGGAGCCGCTTGTTGCGCGCGCGCAGCGGCGGCAGCTTGCCGTCGCGCGGGTGGATGCCGTCGGGTAGCTCGTCCCACGGGATCGCACCAGCAGCAGCTGATGATGATGATGATAATGACGGCTCTTGTTCACTGTTGCTCTTGTGGATGCAGCGCAGCGGATTGCACCGGTATCTACAGCGCTGTTGGCCGAACTCGGAGCTGTCGACGCGCGCGAGCACCTCGTCGAACCAAAGCTGCGACTGCTGTGGTGCGCGCAGCCCCTTCTTGAGCAGCTTGCGCTGGCTCTTGTTGCTGCCGCTGGCTGCTTCATTAGTGATGTCATTCGCGTTAGCAGCAATGAGTATACCTGAGGCTGCGTATGCTGCGGCTTCAAGGCGCCAGGCTTCCTCGTCCCACGTGCCCCATGTCAGCGATGGCAGCACTCCATTCATCATGCACGCTTTTTGATGGACCACCACCTACTTCGATGTTGGGCTTACAGTACGGTACCGTACTGTAAGCCCAAGCAATCCGTAATTACCACCATGACTGACGCACCATATTTGAAATGAGCCAGTGTTACCGTATATATTTTGATACGGAATTGCACAGGAGATTGGGCTGAGGCTGCAAGCACGAGCGAATGAAGGTGACGCAAGCTACTACAACGTGTGCGAACAGCAGCTCCAGCATGAGCGACGTCACGAAGTAATAGAAGCTCGATGTAAGGCTTCGAGCAACCGTCCTCTCTCCCTGCCTGCTACTCTTCATCAGCCAAGGCCCTGAAGATCGAGGAAGAAGAAGAAAGTAGAAACTGTACTCACCTATCACAGTGAGGGTGCTGTCAGGCTTTGTCAGCTGACGTGCATCAAAAACCGCACGGCATACTATGCCCAAATCCAGTACAACTCCAGTTGTATTTTAGTGATGCTGAGCTAAACGACGTGTGGATTCTCCCACTTCTTCCGACACCAAAGCGCCGGCGCACATCCGCGTGTTCTTCTTGGGGCGTTGTTGGCAAAGCCAAGAGATTGCGCGTTTGGAATGACGTGTTTGAGTGCGCTCTCTTTTTTCTTTTCTGCGTGTTTGGGGTCGGATCCCCCCAAGTTGCAACTAGACTTCCTAAAACAATACCTGCTCAAACCGATTTGGCTTGATCACGCGTAGTCTTCTTCTTTGTATTGACTTGTGCAAGCAAGTCTAATGCTGGAGAGAGAGGGATGAAAGAACGGCTGGCGGACACGGGCGCCCCGTCGCTTCCTACCTCATTTGACACGCAAACGTAATCCGCTCTGATTGGCTGCACGCACCTTCATATCCCACTATCATTGGCTAAAATGCATTCCCCTATAAGGACGGCTTGGCAACCATTCAAACCACGTGGGATTAAATGTCGCCCCTCCCGATTTGAATAGTGAACGGATGGGTCAGCTCGCCTCGCGGTCTTTTGCGGACCAAACGTGCGTGTGTGTCCGATGGCCAACGAGGGGGGGCCAGCAAGGCACGGCAATGGGAATGGGAATGCGCGCGATGCGCTTCTCATGAGCTCATTCCGGAATTCTCGCCAAGACCTCCCGACCCTCCCCCCTCCATTCCCCACTCCCGCTCCGTCAAGATGACCCAGACCGAAGTGAAGAACAGCCGCACGTTCCTGTTCACGTCCGAGTCCGTGAACGAGGGCCACCCGGACAAGCTCTGCGACCAGATCTCGGACGCCGTGCTGGACGCCTGCGTGGCGGAGGACCCGAACTCGCGTGTCGCCTGTGAGACGTGCGCGAAGACGGGCATGGTCATGATCTTCGGCGAGATCACCACCAAGGCCGTCGTGAACTACGAGAAGGTCATCCGCGAGACGATCAAGCAGATCGGCTACGACGACCCGGCTAAGGGCCTCGACTACAAGACGGTGAACGTCATTGTCGCAATTGAGCAGCAGTCTCCGGACATTGCGCAGTCGGTCGACTCCGTCACGGATGAGGAGGTCGGCGCCGGCGACCAGGGTATCATGTTCGGTTACGCGACCGACGAGACCCCGGAGCTTATGCCGCTTTCGCACACCCTTGCTACCCAGCTTGGCGCCAAGCTCACTGAGGTGCGCAAGAACGGCACGCTTGACTGGATCCGCCCGGACGGCAAGACCCAGGTGACCGTTGAGTACAAGTCGGAGAACGGCCGCATGATCCCACAGCGTGTGCACACGATCGTCATCTCGACGCAGCACCACGATGAGGTCACGAACGAGCAGATCGCCGCGGACCTGCTCAAGCACGTGATCCAGACGGTCGTGCCGGAGAAGTACCTCGACGATCAGACCGTGTACCACCTGAACCCTTCGGGTCGCTTCGTCATTGGCGGCCCGCACGGTGACGCCGGTCTCACTGGCCGCAAGATCATTATCGACACGTACGGTGGCTGGGGTGCCCACGGTGGTGGTGCGTTCTCCGGCAAGGACACCACCAAGGTGGACCGTTCGGCCGCGTACGCCGCCCGTTGGGTCGCCAAGACGCTTGTCGCCAAGGGCCTCGCATCCCGCGTGATCGTGCAGCTTTCGTACGCCATCGGTGTGCCATACCCACTGTCCGTGTTCGTGGACTCGTACGGCACGGTGAAGGAGGGTCTGACCGACGACGACCTTGTCGAAATTGTGAACAAGAACTTCGACCTGCGCCCGGGTGTTATCCAGCGCGACCTGAAGCTCAAGCGCCCTATCATGCAGAAGACCGCCGCGTACGGCCACTTCGGCCGCGACGACGAGGACTTCACGTGGGAGGCCGTCAAGGACATCCAGTTCTAAGCAAGTTACTTGCTGCCTGGGTGCCTCTGTATTTGTCATCGTCTCGCCCGCTGCGGTCTTTTCATTAGCATCTAACGACTCGACCATCTTTCGCTTCACGCGACCGAGGTGGCTCTGGTGTTTGGGATCGGAGTCCGCTCGACACACAGTAGTGCACTTTTGATTTCCTGCTAATCAATTGTCCATGCTCGTCGCGGCGGTGCTTCCCACTCCCATTAAAGCAACTTGAATGAAAACTAAATAGATTATCTCGTAACCACACGATTGTCATTTCATTACCACCGGTATGTTCAAGCGGCGGTGGAACTTCTCGCGTCATCCTCCGTGTCCCTCATGCCCACCTATTACCTCAACAGCTCCGAGATCATCCTTGCTTGTAAGCACCGAGTATTGTGCTGGTGATGTATCGAGTGTCCGTGTGACTTGCTCAGTTTGGCTCGGTGAGCTTGCAAGCCGCTTGACAGTTTAGCTGGATCTTGATGCGCTTGGCCAGCCTGCACTATCGTCACCTGATGATATACTTCGTCATCACACACACACGCAGTACCCTTTTGCAGAGACACAAACCGAACCGTTTCGCCACTGACATCATTCTGCATTTCCATTTTGCTTCGACTTTGGTGCGTTCTCACAACCTTCCTCCTCGTCGTCGTCCAACTACCGCTTTGTCACCAATTCGCGATCCCATGGGCACATGCGCGCGACGTCGCTCGTCTCAGATGCAGGAGACAACGGTGGAGCGAGGCGTAACCAGCATGTATTGCAGACAGAATGGTCGCACGGGTTCATGCGTACCAGTGCGATCTCGTTGTAGCAAAGCTCGCACAGTGAGGGCTGGTTACTCTTCTTCTCACTCTTGTTCTCTGCTTGTTCTTCTTTGCTGGGGGTTGTGGATTGATGTTGGCGAGGAGACTTGCGCCTCGAGGTCGGGGTGCAGCTGTTCACCTTCGATTTCTCTTCAGCACCATCTTCGTTGAGATCGAGCTGCACCACACCAACGATGCTCTGACGCCGAGCTTTGCGGCGAGCAACTTGAGAGGAAGCCGCAAAATCACTCTCAAGATCCGAATGCATCCCTCCTTCCTCGGATCTTCTCCTCTTCGACGATTTCGCCAGTGGTATGTTCCCTTCATTGATCGCGGCAGTCGTCTCAGCTGTTGCCTTTTCTGTAGGTGAAGCTCGAGTTCCCTGAATACCCGCTGAAAAGATGAAAGTCCTAGGTTGAACAAGACTTTGCCGTCGCTCTCGGGTTCGTTTCCGCATGTCTGAATGTTAGGCACACGCACACATACGAGTTAGATGAGGGTCAACCAGCCGACGAGCAAAGAGAGGTGTACATGGTCATCGTGAGTCGTACCTACAGAGATGGCATCCTTCGATCGATTGACATCTTCCTCGCGAGACTCGTCTTGTGTCAACTCTTGCGAGCTTGACTTTGCAGTGGTAGACGACACTTGTACAGGTCGACTCCTGTTTTTTTCGTCCTGGAGGAGAACCGCGCGTCGACGTTGGTTGAACGTGGATAGTGCTGTTTCCCAACGCTTCCAGAGCTCCTCTCTTGCGTCATGCAAAGCAGAAACGGCAGTTTCCGAGAGATCAGCTTGCAAGTCATCAGCTGCACTGGCACAGGATTCTGCGTCTGTACAGCAGACACGTAATTCAGCTGTCAGTTCATTGTCCATGACACGGAATATTCAAGTATATGGGTTCATAAGACGTACCTTCAAGACGGAGCCTGCTTTGCTTGTAGAACTCGTCGTCAATGATGCAGCTCTTCGAGATGTCAAACCCCAGCAACGTGCTCAGCGAGTTCGCGGTCTTCATGTTATCACCAACTGGCAGAATTGGCTCAGATATCGTCGCATTAATACTTGAAGGCGTCAAGAGCACAGCACTCAAGGCGCTTTCAGTAGGAGCTGCAACGATACGAGCCTTTACCGGCACCAGACGAATAATTGGATTCACTTTGTGTGCCCCAGTGTGCTTCAAGTACCGCTCCTGGTACTCGGACGCTGGTATCCGCTCGCCAGTGTCCACATCCGTGTACTGAAACTCGTCATTCTGCCCTCGCGCAGCTTTCGCTCTTGTGCCCGTCTCTCGCTCCTCCTCCGCGTGCTTCCACTCCTTGTTCATGCGCTCAAGGAACTTCGAGAGCTCTCCAACCGATTTCTTCCGGTATGCTGGATCCGCTGAGAACTTTGGGAACTTCTTCGCCATGGGGCCAACATAGTAGCCTGACAGCGCATGAACCTAGCAAAACGCAGACTTTAGTCACCTCTCATATCAACAGACTCAGCAACATATTATATTCACAATGATGTGCCAACGTACCCTCCGGGCCAACTGGATGGCTTCGTCACTGAGCTCGTCCAGTAAGAGGTACCTTCGCACCATTGTTCGCATGGCTTCCTTCGTCTTTGCTTCGCCCTTCTTGTCGTCCACTGCACCTCTGGATTTGCTGTTGTTCGTTTTCGAGAAGACCGGACTGCTTCTATTTGCTGCAACATACCTCGACACAACTGAGCCTCGCTGTGCCGTTGCTCCAGCCGACTTTGGCGAAGTGCGACTGCTCACAGGGGCAAGCGCTCCCGGGTGATTAGAGCTGTTCATGGTGACGCCGGTTCTTCCCTGTGTGTTTTCGCCATCTTCTCTATCGCTTGCGCTTCTCCTGGTTGGAGTTCGTGGCGTGACAAGTTTCATGACAGGGGTATTGGCTTTCGAGGTCGATGGTGACGCATTCATGGATTGACGAACACTCGCGAGGAGCTCTTCATGGTCACTTGCACTAGCAAACGGGCCTGCAAATATCAATAAAAAGATCGATTAGCCGTAACGGCATTCGCTTTGTCATGCATTTGCAATGCGTGAGACGCACCTGGCATGAATGCGATCTCAAACTTGTTTCCGCTCTGCAGCTTGAATGCGATTCCTCGCACCGTGTTCTGTATCCGCGTCGGCGTGGCTTCTGAAATCTCCGTGAAGCGGATGAATACTGCAGACGTTGACTTGGCGTCGTCTTTGTTCAGGTCACTTGCTCCTGCATTCACGGCGTTACTACTGCTAATGGTCAACAAACAACAGTGCGCAATGGACAGAAGCGACAGTTAGCCAAACATTCGCACACAATGCCATACATAGAGAAGCTTACAAGCCCGTCGTACCGCTGATTCGTGATGTCCTGGAGCTCCTTCTTGCGCTTCTCCTGCACGTTCGAGTCTGACTGTCGCGGCTGAACCCACAGCAGCCCGCTCGTCCTCGCCTCGGAGGCGCCAAACGCCTGCACAAGGAACGCCGAGCCGAGCCCGCCTTCGATCGTGACGCCGTCGAACTTCGCCGCCACGTGCTGATACTCTTTTGCGTCACCTTGCAGCAGTGTCTGGTGCTTGCGCTGCTGCTCCAAGTCCGCCAACACGCGCTTAGAGACCCAGATGCCGCTCATGGCGCGCACGTCCAGCTGCTTGTTGGCGCTAGCTCTCGCGGCCGCCGTTGGCGACGCAGACGTCAGGCCTGTGTGTGCACTGCCGACGCTGGTGCTGGTGGTGGTGATGCGGCTACTGCCGTCGAAGAGTTCGGAGAACGAGCCGAAGCCGTACGTGTCGTCCTCGTCGTCCATGCTCAGCAGGCTCATCTCAATTCGGTTGAGTTGCTTTTTTTGCGTTGTCCCGCCCACGCGCGCCAGAAATTCAAATGTTTCCAATTTTGACAGGAAGTCCAAAACAATGTACTGAAACTCGACATCTTATATCAGTACACTTTATGTCTGTCCACAATATGCATTTGTAATCTGGACACACATTCGCATCTTCGTCATTCACACGCAGTTCTCCTCCTGCTGCCGTAACTTAGATTCAAACTCCACTTCGACTATCGGAGCAGCTATCCGCTCGCTGGCGGTCGCCTGGTATGTCGGCACGAGCCGAGCGAATGGAATCGCTTCGGTTCTCCGCACCAAAGTGACAGCAAACTGTTCGTGCAAGCGACATACCCCAGAAAACGCGATTGTTAGCCGCATACTGCTATATGCACAATGCTATGCAGGTAAATCATAGATGAACCAACCTCTGGGTGGCTCCTTAGCGCCAGAACCTGTGGGAGCTCGATGAGGTGCATCTTTGCAATGCGCAGCACTACAAGAGCGCTCGTGATGCTGAGCACATACAGAATCCACACTTGCACGGCTGCGTCGCTGAAGGACGACTGGAGTAGCAAATACAGACTCGTCCCGTATGACACCATGGATAGGATGAGCAGAATAGCACTGCATCGGCGGTAATAGGCACGGATCTGCGAGGATGACATCGCGAGCGGGAAGCGACCAGCGAACTTCTCGATCCTGCGGTGATAGTACCCGAGGATCTTGAGCTTGTAGCAGTCTTCAGACTGTTCGATCTGAAAGTAGTATCAGCAGTGATTAGCCCATGTATACGTCAATAAGAGCGTCATATAGGTAGACAGGATACCTCGTGCCAGTAGTTTCAGCGCATGCGCAAACCTTCAGGCCACAGCACGAAGAATCGGTACTGCTTGACACAACAGCCATACTAGCGTTAGCAGTAGCTACACAAAGACAACCACATACATATCGAAGACCATATCACACACGCACCATCGCCAGCACGAGCTCGATCATGCACATGACGCACACGAGCGCGAACACGGGCGTCTCGATGAACGAGTCGTGAAGGTAGAAAAGCGCGCACGACGGTAGCACGAGCACGAGCGCGATGTGCGCTAGGCAGAGCGCGAAGTACACGCGCTCCTGCTTCTTCAACGCGCCATTACTCAGGTGCGGGACGAAGTGGCGCACGATCTTGCGCTGGTGCGCCTGGTAGTCCGCCATGCCCACAGCGGCCGCAGACGGGAGCATGAAGCAAAGAAGGTGACGTGATACGAAGAGCTCAACTGTTGAAATGACAAATGACAGACACTTCAAAGAGGCAACCTCAATGTATATTTGTGTAATTTATCATTATTTTCCCCCATTCATGGTCTATTTATGTATATTATCAGAGTCATATGAGCAGAAGTGCTCTATGATTGGCGCTTCCTTCAAAGCCGACCAACACCATGGAAATGCTTGATGCTCGAATCCATTCATCTCATAACCTCTTCCTGCCCTCTGGCTCTCGTATCATCATATCAAATTTAAAAAAAGGTTGCAGCGCGACTGCTCTTACACTGTCTTCTCCAGCTCCAGCGCAATGCCGTCCGCAGAGACCTCCTCGCCGTTCTTCGGCGACGCGCCGTCATCGGACACAGTGGACTTGCTCTTGCTGAACGCCTTGTTGAGCGAGATAGTGGCCTGGACAGTGCTGACGGCGGCCTTGAACTTGCGGCGGGCGTTGAAGCGACGCAGCTCCTCCAAGGCGCTTGTGAGCTGCACCGTGGCAACCTCGGTGCCCGTGACCCATCGGTGCTCAAGCAGCTGGCCAACAGTAGCGCGTTCTGCTGGGTTCACCATGAGCATCTTGGAGATTAGGTCCTTGGCGTCGTCCGACACGTGGTCCCAGTACGGAGAGTCGAACTGGAACTTGCCCTTCTTGATCTTCTTGAAGAGCGCGTTGTGGTTATCGTCGTGGAACGGAGGGTAGCCGCAGAGCAGGATGTACGTGATAACACCGATGCTCCAGATGTCCACACCCTTGCCGTAGGCTTGGCCCTCTAGAATCTCTGGCGCCACGTAGCCTGGTGTGCCGCACGCGGTCACGAGGCCTTCGCCGTTGAACTCGATCTTCTTCGCGAAACCAAAGTCGGCCAACTTGATCGATGCGTCGTCGTCCTTGCTGGTGAGCAGCAGGTTCTCCGGCTTCAGGTCGCGGTGGACGATGTCCGAGTCGTGGCAGTACTTGATGGCTTCCAGCAGCAGCTTGACCAGGTCTCGGGCTTCGCGCTCGCTGTAGTACGACTGCGATTTCAATGCGGCAAGCTTCGTTAGCGCTCCATACCATTCGCATCCTTTCAAAATGACCGCATATCGCAGCGCTTAGCTCACCTTCTCGACAATGCGATCGAAGAGCTCACCGCCGGCCATGAACTCCGTGACCAGGTAGTAGTACTTCTCCTCAGCGAAGAAGTCGTGCAGAATCATGATGTTCGGGTGGTTCATCTGCAAGACAAGAAGAGACCACACTGTAAGCGATGATGATAGGACCGACAAAATGAAACGACATGAGACTAACCTGCTTCAGAATGGCAACTTCCGTGGTCAGCGCCTCGATGTCTTCCGCCGTCAGACCCTCGCGCTTGATGCACTTGATCGCGTACTTCTGCCCCGTTGGCTTGTGAATCGCGTCGCGGACGACGGAGAACGTGCCCGATCCAATCATCTTGCCCAGCGTGTACTGTTCTTCGAAGCTGCTTGGATTCGGCGGGTTGCCCGAAGATTCTGTCGGCGTTCGCTCTTCGTGCACGGTCTTCTTCTCCGTGTCGTTTGCATGGAGCGCAGGCTCGGTATTGATCACCTCGTTGTCCTGTGCGTATCAATACCACAGATAACGAGTCAGTCAGTGAGTGCTGCGCGTTCATCTAACATGCTGCTGCCCACTGCGTCCGCGTGACTGCTACCAGCGGACGCACTGTGTATGGACGACGATGATGCTTACACATAAATGTGAATACGTACAGGTTTGGAGCTCACGCAGCCCATGGTGATGTCTTGAGTGCTTTACTTTCGTTCACGTACGCTGCTGCTGCCGGGTGCTGCTCTTGCCGCCGATTGCCAATTGTCCAGTGTGATCGCTCTCACGCTCGCTCGCTCGCTCGCTCGCTCTATCTTGTCGTGCGGGACTGTCTGTCTGTATGTCGCTGGCGACTGTGTCGCCTCTTCTACACATTCAGACGATAAAAGTCTCTAAAATCGGCTCAGAATCCACTAAAAATAGCACCAAAAGAATGGTGCTACAGACTTAGATGCTCTCACGTCGCATATGGACACAGATCAAAATGAAACCATCAGCACAAGAATGGATACGCTCGCAAAGTTCATGAGGATGCAGCATGACATGACAAGATCAGGAGACCTCCACCAATCCGAGAATCGATAGTCCATGCAACCTGACCACGAAGGACGAAGTGCTTATCTATTTATGGAGACCTGGCGATGCTGAATAAGCTGCTGCAGAAGGGTTCATGTCGTGAATGTGAACTTATCTCCCTGACAAGACCAAGAGGAATCCATTTCGTAAATAAGTCGTAACACCAGGATGGTCACACGAGACGGTCGCTTACCTGGCGCAATTTGGTGTTGAGCTTTGGCTCGACGTATGAGATCTGTCGGGCGTGACGAGATGCACGCCTCTGGAAAGGACTTCGCTGCTGTCCAAAAATGGTGATGATGTACTCCGAGCGTCCCGTGTTCTTTACATGAGATCGTAACGGGCTCCTTTGACTCGTCTTGCTTGATGTCGACGCGCGTTTCAGCAGCCCGTAGTAGTCACCCTGGATACAGTCAGCCGTATTTGAGTGAGAACTGACGACCAAGCCAAGTACAGCGAATGCACAGGGCTCAGTACCTGCCGAACTTTCACGTTGAGTTTGGGCTCAACGTAGGTGAAGCTCTGATCTCGGTGTCGAAGTCGCCTCCGCAAGTCTAGCTACCGGTACATCGACATATGCAAGGTCGGTTGATATGTTTTGATATCAATCCATACTCAAAAGCAAAAGAAGGCATCCAAACCTGAGGACTTCTTTTCTCGTTTCGAAGAGACGACCGCATCGTCATTTCAGAGTCCTTTCAGAAAATGGTCAGTGATATAAGCACAGATCTAGTCGGCACCTCGCATGCAAATGGCTACCTCATTTATTGTCGAGATCACTCCAAGATTCGAGCTGGCACCTGTGAACATTTCGCTTGCTGTCGACTGTGGTCCGAGGCGATTGTGAGTTCTGCATCATCCAACGACAGACAGCATAGCTATGAAACTGACCTTGCTGCTTGCTTTACTCTTGATCGATGCCTTGCTTGGGCTTCTCTCTGGCAGCATCAACTCTCGTTTCGCGAGCTTTGAGCGGGGTGAAAGTGACTTTCTAGCCTTTTTGCCCTTGAACGAAAACGAGGTGAGAATCTCGCGTCGAGCAATCAGAATAGATGGATCGATCTCACAACTCCTACGGATTTTGCGTCGTGCACTGGAGAATGAGTTGGGCACGTTCGATCGCTAATATTCGTGCGGTTTTTCCCTGAAGCGGAAGCTTTTGAAGGACTTGATGCGCGTGAATCCGGGATATCGCACTGGGTGGACTGGTCGCAAACTGCAACGTGATCAAGCGCTCTAATTATTAGTCAAACGTATCTATGGATGTGCATCACAGTCCTTTTACCTTCTGGGCTTCCATGGTGCACCTTCATCCACGCCTCCACTGGATCAGATAAAGTCTTTGTTATGTAGGTCATAGCTACAACACATGCATAGGCATTACCGTATGGGCACCCTCACCTTTCTGAGAGAACTCACTGTTTTGCGCACTCTTGACTATCGCAGGTAACGAGCGTCAGACATCAGAGCAACCATGTATAGAAGAGCACACATGATATGATACCTTTCACAAGCTCGGACTTGGTCTCGTTCTGCGCATGCGGCAACCACGTCGTTAGAGTCAGTAACGCCATAGCAACATGGAGGTCGCGTCCGCAGCGCCAGCCATCGTTTCGTACCAGCGCTTTCGCGAGCTCGCGGTTCGTGTCCGTCAGTGTCACCACCTTGTCACGCAGTAACTGCAGCTCCTGCATGACGCTGTACACGTATCCGATGCTCGTCTTCCCGCCCTTTACCATGGTGGCGCCTTCACTTGCGATGAAGTATGTATGATGAATGAATGATGCGGGCTTGACTTGTTTGGGATTGATCAGATTTGAGAGGGGAAACCAACCAAAAAGAGTGATGGTCTGCTGAATGTTTTCAAATCACGATTCTACCATAGTAGAAACGATATGCCTTTCTCGTCTTGAATATAGCTGGAAGGATTTTGAGCTTGAAGTGCCATGCACACACTCATTCTCGGAGAAGCAACATGGCGTCCGTGTGTCTACGCGCGCTGGCAATGGCGAATGCACTCTCTCCTCTCTGCGTAAGCGTGTATATCATACGTGTCAATGCACCGATCATCGTCCGTCGTAAGCAGCAACAACATCAGCGACGGCTCGTACTCGGTTGAGAGCGCGTCGGTCTGCACCTGCGTCCAAAAGCAGCTTTATGACAGTAACGTGTCCACTCTGCGCCGCTTTATGACTTTCCAATTTGCCAGCTACCCCACAAGTCGACAGACAAGCCCGCGCTTGCTATCGACTCGCCCGCCAGCTGCCGCCAAGCTTCTCCCCTTCCCCTCGTCGACCGTCCCTTAGTTCACGCAAGTGGAACTCTGGAATT
>JAADWP010000176.1:0-37662 GCA_023336215.1 Globisporangium iwayamae | reverse complement strand
TGGAATCTCGTTCTTCGACAATGGCGACCAACTCTCCACCAAGCGATCTCCTGGAACCAAGCACTCTTCGGCCTCGACCTCCCACTTAAGTCTAGGTGGCACCAGCACAGCCGCAGCGTACTCCTGGCATGGAACATCACTCGCAGCATCGTGTTCACGATCCTATGGCAAAATCACTTTCAGCAGTATGGCGACCAACAATCACGCACCTACACTACTGTATCGAGTACGCAATCCGCCAGCAGCTCTCGCTGCATGCAAACGGAAGCTGATGACTCAATGAAGAGAGCGGTACGTCATCGGGTCGGAGCGAGACTATGAACTCAGCTGCAATGCGTGTGGAAGTGGAAGCCATGTTGATGCGGCTTGTATGTCTCAGTTCCAGATCCACCAACTTCAGGCAACGAAGCCTTTCACTACCCCCACCTCTCTCTCTCACTCTGACCAGCAAAGATGCCGTCCGTCCACGTGTTCAGCAACGTCCCAAAAACCAGAGTCGACACCACCCGATCCCTCCAGGCGCTCTCAAATAGTCTGGCGCTCGCGCTTGACCGCCCCGAGCAGGTCGTGATAGTGCAGCTCTCGCTCGACCACCCCATGCTCTTCGTTGACTCCGACGCCGTACGTTCTTGATGTATGCGCGCGTGAGTAAGGTTGTGTTATGTTAGGATTTCAACTGACCGTGTATGTATGCGTGTGTCGAACTCGTCAATCCTTTGCGGTATAGCCATGCGCGTTCGTGCAGATCCGCAGCATCGGTCGCATCGACTCGGAGCTCAATTCGAAGACCTCTCAGGTGGTCACTGCGGCCGTCACGGAGCTAATTGGTGTGCCAGCAGACCGCGTTTTCATGAACTTGGATGACGTCACGATCACAAACTGGGGCTTCCGTGGCACGACCCTCGACAGACTTTAGAAGTAGACACGCAATTCTGAGCACTGTAGTGCTTTTCTTTCATATGGCCATCACGGCGCCAAGCAAGCGCTAGGCTAGCAGATAATATGGAAGATTCAATGGAGGTGTTGTTCATAATAATATCAGGTTGGTTGTCAATGGACTTTTGATAAAGCTATGGCCCATCTCTCAGTCTTGGTCCTGCGTGCGCTGGAGCTCACGGTCGAGACGCTCGAGGTCCTCCTTGTCGAGCTCTCCGCTACCATCCTTGTCGAGCTTCTGAAACTGAGCGAGGATGCCGTCGATATCGTCCTGGTCCGCTTTGTTGAGTTTCACGAGCATGTATGAGAGGTACTCGAGCTTCGAGACCTTCCCGTCGCCGTCCGAGTCCATCGCGAGGAGCTCCTTCATGCTGATCTTCTGTAAAGTCGATGTTGTAAGTCATCAAAAAACACCATAAGTCATCACCATCTATCGATATAAGACAAACACTGTCGACTTGACGTACCGAGCGCATGACCGAGCGCTTGCTGAGCTCCTCGACGATCGAGCCGATACCGTGCGCCACGGAGACGACAGCCAGTGGCAGGTAGAAGATCGCAAAGATGCGCGCGCCATGGGATTTTGGTGACAGGTCCCCAAAGCCCACGGTCGTGATCGTGATGATGCTGTAGTAGAAGCAATCGAGCACAGGCCAGCCCTCGATGGCACCGACGATGAGTCCACCGCCGATAGACACGGCGATGGGCACGAGCGCGCTCAGGATTGCCTTGTTGCTGTTCGAGAAGATCGCGCGCCACCACTTTGGCGCCCTGCGTTGGCTTCTCGTGTCCTTCTTGCTCAGACTCGAGGACACGGGCACGGTGAGCGACTGCTCCTTCTCGCTCATGGGGTTCACGACCGCGTGTTTCGCGTTCGCAGCCGCGTTGGCGCTGTCCACGTTGTTGAGCAGCATCTGCGTGGCCTCCTTGGCGATGCCCTTCTGTCTCTCAAGGAAGAGTCGCGCGAGCCTTCCGAGCGCCATGCCGATCGTGCAGATGCCATAGAACGCGAAGAAGATCGTGAACGCCTTGCCGGCTTTCGTGAGCGGGTACACGTCACCGTAGCCGACGGTCGTGACGATCACCATCGCAAAGTAGACGCAGTCGACGATAGACCACTTCTCCACAAAGTGGTAGAACAGAATGCCCACACCAATGTACGAGAGCACGAGGAAGAGCGCGACGAGGTTGTCGCGCGTGGCGTTCTCGCTCGAGTTGGCGTTCTCGGCCCCCTGGACGATCCCCTTGGGCGCCAACCCACCGCCGTTGTTGTTCGCGGCGCGGCTCACCGCAGGCATGTTGAACGCGGTCTATAAAAAATAGATCGAGATAAAGATGCGCGAGTTAGTTCGGGATGATGTCACTCACGCAACAAAGCACTGAGTAAATCGTCGCTTGACCTGCTTCTGGGGGCTGGGGGTCGAGCTGGAGCTGCTGGATGATCCGGAATTGGCTCGGAACATGAACCGCGAGGGCTGCTGAATTCGCATCGGTGAGGTTAGCGTTATACCTAGTAGTAAATGAAGCATCTGGATGTAGATTGCCTACGTACCCGTGTCGGTCCTGGGGTCATCGTGATCGCCGACAGACTCACGGGCTGCGCGGCACTCGTGCCGGCGTTGTATGCCTATTACATCAGCCACCAACCACATGCAGGACGAGAACATCTCAGGGTCGTATCACGTGCATCCAAGTCCCTCTCCAGTCATCAAAGCAGGCAGGCAAGGAAGGAAGGACGTACGACGCCGACCATGCTGATATAGCTTGGCTCTCTCTGTTGCTGCCTTCAATACTCAACCACGGTCAGTAGGCAACGCGAATGCTCTCAGATTTTGACCTGAACGCGTGCACGCACTGGCCGACAGAGATAGATGCTCCTGCTTGCCTGTCTACCACCAACGAGCGAACTATTTCAGGTGTTTTGCCGGATCGCACGGGCACTGGCTCGTGTGCGATCCGGCGATTAAGCCAAAACAAACCGAATCGCGCAAGGAGCTCACCACCGTGAGACCATGAAAGCCGACTACATTTAGTTCATGAGGAGGGCGCATTTCATTGGGTACAAGTCACGGACATTCACGCAGCTTTTCTCACTCATCACTACTACACTCTTCGTCAACTACACTTGGCTATCACATACATGTACGCATACTTACGCTCCAGGTGCTGGCTAGACTTGGCTGTCGCTGGTGCTGTCCTCCGCTGCGTCGACGCCGCGCAGAGCTCTCGGTCTTCGTAGCCACGGACTTCGACCACCCATGCTCTCTGGTGTCGGTCGAGGTTTCGTGGGCACTGGTGCTGGCCTCACGCCGAACTTTGGCTGATGGGAGAAGGGCGTGGGGAAGCGAGGGCCTTCGGGGTCAGAAGGTCGCACTTGCGTCGCGATCGGTGTCAGGCTCGGGATTTCCGTTGGGGTTTCTGATAGGGGGATGATAGTGGGCGCGTCGTCCTGGGTCTGCGAGAGCACTTGGTGCGACTGGATCGCCGCGGCGAAGAACGCACAGAGCGCGAGCTGGCGCATCTGCTTCATTACGGTCATGGCTCTGAGGACTCTGGTCTTTGTGTTTGTTGTCGAGGGTGCGCTTTGGAATCTGAAAAGCACTCAGAAGTGAGCCCGGCCTCGCTGTTGATGGATGTGTTCGGGATAAGATCACTAGGAGAGGTGAGTGACGAGCAACTGCGCAGTTGACGAGCACGAACACAGGCCGACATCAATCGAAGACGACCTCCGGTCAGATGAGCAGCTGGCGAGGACTCGATCATCATTTCTCACGCGAACGCCACAGTCTGTGAGAGTCAGAGTTGTCGGCCGAAGAACGATGGTAGAAGACGAGCCCTCTCGTCTGCGCGCACTCGTTCGTGTCGTGTTGAATCCCAGGTGCCTGGCGAGGACGACTGCGCGAGTGGCAGAGCTCTATTTTGAGAGCCGAAGAGGTCGCACTTCGTTCTCTTGGCAGCTTTGCGAACTGCTCGAGCCTCAGATCACACACACCGCATGTCCTCTGCATCGCGCGATGGAGTGTCGCCATGGTCATCGGCTTCTTCGTCATCATGGAGCTCTTCGTCTTGTGAATCAGCTTGAGACGATGAAACCCAAGGGTTTTAATGTCTGTTCACGGCTCATGTTTGACCACGATTCCGACGTGGCTAGGATTCCGACGTGATTTCGACGTGCCTATGAATTGCCCTCTAGTTTTGACGTTTTGCATATGCATTCTCTAAGTCACGTCTTTTTCCACGTTGGGTCCAAGAATTGCTCGAGTCTTTTTCAATTCCACATTCCTCCGTTTTGAAAGCGGGGTTTTCCCAGCGAAACCCATTTTTGGTTTGGCTCGGACTTCCTATTTGAAAGATTCTGTAAAAAATGACGTTGCAGACACACACATCACAAAAGAAGGGAAAGCGCCGACGAAGCGAAATATGGTCAAGTGACGGTGCGGGTGGGCCTTCTGGTGCCTCGATCCACTCGCGCTCACTTGTGTGTGTGTGTGTGTGTGTGTGTGTGTGTGTGTATCTGCGTGTATGCGTACGTGTATCTACAGATCGAGGCCGTGCTGCTGGTGAGTCGCCAGGGGAAGACCCGTCTCGCCAAGTGGTACCTGGCGGCGTCGCTCAAGGAGAAGACGCGCCTGCTGCGCGAGATCAAGGGGCTCGTGCTCTCGCGGCCGCCCAAACAGTGCAACTTCATCGAGTTCAAGGACAAGAAGATCGTCTACAAGCGGTGCGTGCGTCTATGCACCGTCTCCTCCTTGTTGTGTTCTGTGACTGTATGGCGAGTATGGGCTGAGTACGAAAGAACACGTGGCTTGTCGTCCTGTTACAGATACGCGAGCCTATACTTCATCGCGTGCATCTCCAAGGACGAGAACGAGCTCATCACGCTCGAGTCGATCCACATGTTCGTCGAAGTGCTCGATCGCTACTTTGGAAACGTATGGAGACTATCGTTGCTGCGGTATACACGTTGCTGTTATCGTGCTAATGAATGAGTCTCTCTTTCTCTGTATTATGCGAATAGGTTGCGGAGTTGGACATCATCTTCAACTTCCACAAGGCGTATTACATCCTGGACGAGATGTTCATCGGCGGCTTCCAGGTCGAGTCGAGCAAGAAGGAGGTGCTGCGCATCTGCACGGCGCAGGAGGACTATATGGATGAGACAAAGGAGGAGGGCTTTGTGCGCAACCCGCGCATGGCACGCTAGACAAAAGGCGTCATACGTGCGTGCGTACGCAAGGCAATGCTGCTGTTGCTAGTGAGCTCCGCGTCTTTACTTGTTATGCTCTTTCGCACAGCAGCATCGCAGCTGAGCTGAAGGCGTATGCAGAGACGCTGCTGTGAAGAGAAATAGAGATTGTCGAAGCGAAGGAAGTGTAAAAGAAGGATCCCAATCGTCACGTACTCCTCACAAGCTGCTCTTGGTATCGTGTCACTACTTAGATGCAACATTGCGCGTATCCACATATGCATTTGGAGGGTCCCAGTTACGCGCGTAGCATCACTTGGGGCGTGAAGTGGCGCGCATCAGGTGGACGAAGCTGCTCATTTTTCCAGTTACACAGATGTCAATCTGTGAGGAAGGAAACGCCGACTCGTACGCAACGTGCGAGTTGTGTCCATGAGATCTAAATGCCCTGAGTTGTTTGTTTGCCGTCGTGTATTGCAACCAGCAAACTGGAGAAATACGAGGAGATCTGTTTGTGCCGTGCCTTTGCTTGAGCAATATCTCCATATGCCTGCCTCCCTTTAGAAACAACATGAGTACTCGTATAGATTTCCCATTCCGATCAACTTACAATATAGCGGCTTGAGCAGCTTTTGAGCTCCGTGCGGTCTCCTGGGCCTCACTCTTGGCGTCTTCGAAGGCCACGTTCGCCGTGTCAAACGCACGCATGCTTTGCAGTAATAGGATAGTATAACCTAAGGTAGTAGACCGACTTCATCGGCAAATGAGGTGAGCAGCTGACATGATGCAGACCGACCCAGCGATGGGCTGAGCGTCAACTTGAGCGCTCATGAGCTAGCTCTATCGTGGCACTCCTGACTCGGTCTTGCTCAAGCCCCAAAACTACGCATTCCTATCTTTACGTTCGTCTGCAATTAGCTTCTGATGATGGATGAAAATGGACACTAAGGCTTGTCTCTCAATAGTTTTGTTTGAATTCTGTCAGCCATCCTACTGCCACCCAGACACATTGTTCAAATACGCTCAGAGCTCTGAGTACCCTCAGCTCCTACCATGAGCAGCTACTCAGTGCTCCACAACGCCGAGTTCGACGCGAACTTCGCCTGCTGTGGCGGCTGCTCGTCCTCGAAGCGCACCGATGGACCTCTAAAGCTCGCAACGGGCTCCAAGGTGTTCATCTGGAACGCGAAGCTCAAGATCGATCCAGCGCCCGTATGCCTCGCCACATTTCCCTACGACCCGAATCTGAGCGAGCAGGTGGGCGAGCGCCGCGTGCGCAGCGGCCACCTCGTGGGCACGAACTACCCGATCGACCACGACTACGACTCGCTCTGCTGCGAACAGAGAGGCTCGTGCCTCGCGCTCGACGAAGACGCCTCGGGAAAGTGCCGCTGTGTCAAGCGCTGGGGCTTCTCAGGAGATCATTGCGAGCTCAGCAGTATGTTGGTAGTCTCTGGCTTTAATTGTGTTCCTAGGTTTGGAACAAACTAACCTCACCTAGCGTTGTAATCGTGTGTCTAGTCTACGAGGCTGCAGTCATCAACAACACCAAGCTCTTCCCAGTGGTGACCAATCTGTCCGACGTCAAGGTACTGCTACCAGATCTCCGACACTATCTGCTCACCTTTGACTACGCGAAGGCGATCGAAACGTCGACTCAAAACCCCACCACAGGCTCCAAGGACTCGCTACTGGGAGTACTGGAAACTGGGTCCTACCGCCACTATGCCTGGGCCACGAGCGGCTACTTCGTTGCACTCGCCGTGCTCTTTGTGCTTACCTTCATGTTTCAAGTCTGCTGCTTCTCGTGCGGCTGTCGGAAACGCAACCCGACCAAGCAACAGAGGATCTATTCGCAGCTCACCAAGCTCGTCTGGGGGACGCTCATGTGTGTCTCTTTGAGCGCTGGGGCCGTCGCCTCGGTGCTAACGCTCCTGACTCTCACCTCTGAGATCGTACCCGTCTCAGAATCAATCGGAACCCAGCTCCAGAGCACTCTTACAACCGACATGACAGAGTTCCAGACCGCGTTCCTGAGTCCACTGAATGAGCTGCTGGATGTGGAGACCAAGCCATCGACACTGAGCCTTCTCCTCAGTCTTCCTGAACTCCAAGCCGCAGCCATAGCCCAAATGGCGCCACACACATTCCTAGAGAACCAGACCTACGACTCCGACCAGCTCCGAAAGCCCGTGTTTGCAATCCTCGAGCAGCTTACGAACTACACTTCGCTGTTCCCGACGACGACCGTCTCTTCTCAGGCGGAGTGTGCAAACCTGACAATCTCGCCTAACGTTGCGATTCACATGACGATCGGTGCCACGACCGGCTGCTTCCGGTGCAAGACGTGCTCAACGATCCTGGATCTGGTTGAGACCTCCAGTGACCTCTGGAAGCGCAGCCCTCTTCAAGTTCAAATGGATCTGCTCATCGCCCAGCGCCAACTGCAGGACTTTGGGAGCACGAGGGCCGTTCTCGCACCAGCAATCGCTCAGTTTCGAGATCGCATGAACGCTTCAAGTGCTGCATTCGTCCAGCGAACCACTGAAGTCGCGTCTGAGTACGAAAAGCTGCGAAGTGAGGTGTACAACGTCGTGTTCTTTGGCTCGCTAGCGCTGATTGGGCTCAGCGGCCTCGCGACACTGCTGGCTATCGCGGGCTTCAGACATGGGATCAGCACCAACAAGCGTCAGTGGCCAAGAGCCACGTGCTTTGTGGCAAAAGTCGCGTTCATCGTTGCGGTGGTGCTCGCTGGTGCACTCTACACGACAGCGATGATGGCACACGACGGGACCACAACCTTGCAACTCTTCAATGCCACCACAGCACCGTTCTTTGTCTCGGATCAGGTCGCAGTGGACGTTCGCAACGTGCTCTTTGACGTGAACCTCATGAGCGCAAGCGCCATGAAAGTCACGCTCGCGTTCGCCGACACGCTCCGCGTGCCTCCACATCCCACGCCATCGACCGACACTCCATCGAGGTTCGACATCCAAAGCCTGTACCTCTCGGTCTTTGACAACCTATTCGCGCTCGAAAAGCTCACGAAGGTCCCAGAGACTGCTATCGTTGAGCTCTTTGGCTGGGATGAAGCGTTTGTGACTACACAGCACGATCTTTTGCTAGGCGTAGCGTTCGGGAACGCGAGTGTAACGTCTCCCTACGACCAGGCAATACACAAGGAGTTGCTCAACTCGACGGCCATGCACCTTCTGGATCCGAACAACGACGCGCAGCTGGCCACGAACAGCGACTTATTGGAGATCAGAAGAGTGTTCAACGAGAGCTGGCGCGGCATGGAAGACCGTGGCGTCCGCCAAAACGACCTTATTGCCGCCCAGTGGCAGTTTGTCGCGAAGCTGTACTTGCAACGGCTGCTGCTCGTGGACTACGCGTCCAAGGTGACGGGGATCATCAGCAGCATTCGACCTTTGCTAGGTAAAAACTTCAGCTCAGAACTGACGCATGTAAGACTGTCACGTGGCTGACTATCTTACGCTGATGTGCGTCTCATTAGACGATATCATAGCGAAGACCAGCGCGATGGAGGTGGCCGAGCTCAGCCTCAAGAACCAGGTGGAGTTCTACACCGACGCAATCCGCGCGAGCAAGATCCATGACTGCTCCTACCACCGGAACTGCGGTCCGTTTGCATGCAATCTCGTCCCTCTCTCCACCATTCGTTCATTCGTTACTAGAGTGAAGCTAACAAAGTGAATTGTGCTCATTAGGCTGGTTGCGGGGCTCGCTCAATGTGCTCTTCAGCAAGTTCCAGCGCATCATCACATTCGCTGAAAAGGCTGTGATCCTGAGCGCGACTAGCGCCGGGTGCACGCTCCTGGGGCTGGCATTCGCCTCAGCCTTTGCCTCGCGACTGCGGCTGAAGACCGCCAAAGTGTACATTGGCAACTAGTCTTGCGAACTATTGAAGGAGGGATGGATGGCGACCATTACGCTCGATACCTGGACTTTCCAAAAGCAGAATCGTGATTTCAAACCGGGACACGGTCTTTCTGTTCGTCTACCGCTGCGTGCATGCGCATCGCCCTATTGTGTGTCGAACGCCCGCGTGAGTGGTGGATGAATGGATACTTGTCAGTGTAGCCATCTGCTGGTTTCGCGTGTCACCGATTGTGTCTAACGACGCATCCACAATGCGCATATCCACCAATCACAGTGGTCTCCTGCACATTGGATTTTTCTAGTGCTTTATTTCAGCCAATCAGTAACTCTTCTTTAAGGGTACGGTCCAGTAATTGGGTGGTGGGTACAATGATAGTCACTCACACAGGGCAGAAGCCAACAAGCCCCACACATCCAAATTCACTCACCAGAGAGCTCCACAAGCCCACGCGACAACAACAGCAACAACAACAGAAGCGTATGTACGGCCACTACCAGCAGCAGCCCAACAGCCCCGCGGGCGCGCCCTCCGCCCCACCTGCGGACGACGACACCAGCAACAGCAACAGCATGTACCCGCCTGTACCGCTGCCTGCGCACCCTCCCGCGAACGGTTCCTTCATGTACTCGCAGCAGCAGCAGGCGGTGACAGGTAACGGCGGAGGCGTTACTGGCCCGCGCGTGAGCGTGCCTCTCTTCCCGCCGAACGCTGGCGTTTTGCCCCCAACGAACCAGCAAATGCCGATTTCACCCGCGTACGGCCAGTCATTCTCTTACCAGACGACGAACAGCATGAACCAGCAGCAGCAGACCCGCGGCTCGTTCAGTATGCAGCAGCCGAGTCCAGTGGGCGGCGGGCAGTCGTTTTACCAGCAACCACAACAGCAACAGCAAACCTCGTTCAGTGGGCAAGCCCCGCCACCGGCGCCCATTGCTGATCCTGCCCTCCGCGCGAGCATGAACGGATCGATGCTGCATGGCGGCTACGGTCCAGTGAACACGAACCTCTCCACGCCTATGGCTCCATACGCCATGCAGCAGCAGCAAATTCGCCCTGCGACCAGTCCGTCGAGCGTCGTGGAGCTGCGTTTCAAGTGCCGTGGGCTCAAGAAGAGCGACTTCCTGTCCGAGTCGGACCCGTTCCTCGTCGTGTACATGGAGGAAGGCACGCGCGCGTGGCGAGAGATCGGGCGCACGGAGACGGTCGTGAACACGGCGGACCCGACATTCACAAAGGCGTTCCACGTGGACTTTTTCTTCGAAGAGGTGCAGCGGCTGCGCATTGAGGTCTTTGACCGCGACAGCCGATCCGAGAAGCTCTCGGAACACGATTTTCTCGGCTGCGTGGAGCTCACGATGGGACAGCTCATGTCCGCCAAGGGCCAGTCGATGGTACTCTCGGTGCTGCAGAAGGGCGACGGTCGCAGCAAAGTCCACGGCCTGAGTGGCCACGTCGTGATTTCTGCCGAAGAGGTGTCCACGTGTGCAGACATGCTCAACGTGCAGTTCGCCGGCGTGAAGCTCGACAACAAGGACGGATTCTTCGGCAAGTCGGATCCGTTCCTCAACATCTACCGCATCAAGGACGAGACGTGCGACCCACTGGCGCCCAACTCGTGGCTCCACGTGTGGAAGAGTGAGACGATCATGAACAACCTTGACCCACGGTGGCGCGCGACGACGCTCAGCGTGCAGACACTCTGCAACGGGAACCTCTCGCGGCTGCTCAAGTTCGAGTGCATGGACTGGGAGGAGAGCGGGCGACACCAGCTCATCGGCGTGGCCACGATGACCGCGGCGGAGCTCGTCGCCGGTGAGAAGCGCAGTTTGGACCTCATCAACCGAGAGCGGCAGCTTAAGAAGGGCAAGCGCTACAAGAACTCGGGCGTCTTGAAGATCGTAAACGTTGAGTGCTTCAAGCAGCACACGTTCGCCGAGTATCTCCGTGGCGGCTGCGAGATCAGCCTCATCGTCGGGATTGACTACACGGCGTCCAATGGTACTCCAGAGGATCCAAAGAGCCTGCACTACATTGGTGCCAGCTACACGGGCCAGATGAACGACTACCAGGCCGCAATTAGCGCTACGGGCGCGATCCTAGAGCCCTACGACGCTGACCGCAAGTTCCCGACGTACGGCTTCGGCGGCCTGGTCAACGGCTACGTGAGCCACTGCTTCCCGCTGACGTTCGACCCGGGCAACCCGGAGGTCGAGGGCATCGCGGGCATCCTGCAGGCATACGCGAGCTCGTTCCAGGTCGTGCAGCTGCACGGACCGACGTTCTTCGCGCCACTCGTGCGTCAGGCCGCGACGATCGCGACGCACTTCTCCATGCAGGGCCAGGGTCAAACGGCTGCCTCGCTCAAGTACTTTGTGCTGCTGATCATCACGGACGGCGCGATCATGGACATGCAGCCGACAATCGACGAGATCGTGGCCGCAAGTTACCTGCCGCTCTCGATCGTGATCGTGGGTGTGGGCAACGCGGACTTCTCGGCCATGGACACGCTCGATGGTGATGGCAAGCTGCTCTACGACTCGCGCCACCGTGCTGCTGCAAGAGACATGTATGTTGAGCCTTTGAAATGACTGCCTGTAGTTGTCTGGGAGAATTACCGTGACTGACTGTGCTGTTGTTTGTTGTATGTAGTGTGCAGTTCGTGCCGTTCAACCAGTTCCGCAGTAACCCGGCGCGACTCGCGAAGGAGACGCTCGCCGAGATCCCGCTGCAGCTCGCGCAGCACTTCAAGGCCAAGGGCATCAAGCCGAACGTGCCGCTCGAGCGTATGGGCACGGAGCAGCTCATTAATGTGAGCAGACAAAGTCGAGGAGTGGAGGGTGTGCGCAGCTCGTTCTCGGGGCTGCAGGTCTAGATGGAAGCGTCATGTTCATTCGCCAGGCACTACTGTAGGAGTTCTTTCATGGTGGTAAGGAAGAAGGGGTTTAAGTATAAAGAGCTGCTGTGTGAGTGTCTGTTTGCAGATGGTCATTGTGCTTCCTTCAGGTTATCGATGGTGCTTGTTGGTTTTCAGAAGCTGAAAGAGTATCGTTCGAGAACCAGGAGCAAAGCCCCTCGGGTCACTTCCATTGCTTCTGTTCGATGAGTGTTGTATGGACACCAAGGCAATCGAAGTGAAGACAGCACAGTCAACATGTGAGAATATCACGACAAGAGCTCCCCATAAAGACAAGAACGCTGTCGTTTTCCAGTCATCCATCTGCGTGTCCCGGTCTGTTCACTTCACTAATCTTGTTCTGTTCATTTCAACGAGTCCACATCATAATGTAGCCATTTGCTCAGCAGAGTGATGGTCTCTCATCAATACCGGTACTATTTTGGGTATACTTTCAATGCATACCGGTTTTACGTTTTCACCACATTTTTGGCTCAAACGCCACACCAGCAACAACGCCATCACTTTGAGTAGCACGAGCGGAAGGATGCTGGCGACGCTGCCGGACGAGTGCAAGCGGAAGATCTGGCGGCACTTTGAGGCGCAGGAGCTCTGTCGTGTGGCCTGCGTGGCGCGCGACATCTCGAAAGGCGCGAATGCGGACGCCGTGTGGAAGCAGCGCACGTGCGCGCTCATCACAAGAGAGCAGTCGCGCGCGGCGGCGCTCCGGACGCCCGTCGAGTGCGGATTCTCACGCCAGAACGCGCGGCGCGACCTGCTGACGGTCAAGAGCTCTTCTTTAGCATCAACAAATAATTTATCGGCGCGCATGAGTCAGTTGACGAGCCGCGATGAGGATGCCGATGCTGATGGTGGCGCACGCAACGATGACGACTCAGAAATGATCGCTGAGGACTCAACATACTGGCGCCACTGGTACCGCGACTTCCATGTGGTGAGTTGGCTGCTCTTCTATATGGACTCGCTATACAATTGACTCTTGTGTCTGATGCGCTGGTGTGTATGGTGGTTGCTACACTATTGTTATATCATGCAGAGCATGCGCGCGTTTGACGTAGCGAACGCGGCCTTTGAAGCCGCCAAGAGCGAGATCCAGGAGCTCAAGCGGGAGCGCGCGGAGCTCAAAGAGTTGCTGCAGAGCGCAAAATCCAAAAACCAGAGCGAGAAGCAGGCGCGCCGCGTTCAGATGAGCTGTGTGCGCTGGATGAATCGCTCGCACCGGCGGCGAAACGCGACCAGCACGCTGCTGAACGCGCAGAGCGCGGCGCTGTCCAAGGCTGAGATCACCGAGGAGCTCCAGACGGTCGAGTCGTCCATCCAGGTACAGTCCAAGATGCTCTTCTCGCTGCGCTCGCAGTACCAGAAGAGTCTGCACCGCATGACGACGCAGCTCGCGCGAGGCACGCAGGTGCTGCGCGATCTGGAGGACTACGCGTTGGTCTGAGTATGATTGAGCTTTAATTGCTGAAGTGCCTTGGTCCCGTAGCCTTATAAGTTAATCCAACTGGAAATGTGTACGAGTACTTACAGACTACGAAGCTTCCTTGTAGGTTCACCAGAGCTGCGTGGACTGCGCTACATGGTGACGGTACGCTCCAGCGTTGCTCACCTTCACGTTCGCGAGCGCCTGACGTGCGTACTCGGTCGTGTGGAGACCGGCGTTCTGTTCAAAATTCAAACAAAAAACCAGTGAGCAGTGTGAGTGAGTATAAGTACAGCCTGTCACTACCAGCCTCGTGCGAAAGCCTCAAGACCGCACCCGAAGCGCCAGCCCCAGCTTGAAGCGCGCGTTTTTGAAGAGCGTGTCGCAATCATAGCCGTGCGTCGGGAACAAACCAGCTTCCTGAAGACATGTAGCGTAGTCAGATTCGTTTTGTTCAGCTCCATGGCAGACTAGCAACACACGTATCATCAATGTTATTGGATGCGAAGCTCACATTGAGAGGGAGGTCTTCCTGCGCTGCTTCGACGTTGGCGCGGAATGCTGCTGTTTCTTGTCGCGTGCGCTCCGGGTCAGGCTTTTCATCCATACGAAAAGGAGTGAGTTGGTTAACTCTTGTCATGGCCCAGGGCCGTAACCTTGAAACGTAAAATTCTACGAACCACAATGTTGGCGATGATCTGCGCGTACGGTGTCTCGTCCTTCAGAGCGTTGAGCTTTGCAATGCGCAGCTCTTCCTCACGCGCTCTTCTCACTTGTTCCTGCTTCTCCTCGTCTAGTTTGCGCTGCATGAATCAAGTTTCAGATTGATTCGTGAGAAGAAGACATTCCTCCTCACAAGCATACTCAAAAGCACCTTTCAAGATCAAAATTTCAAATGACCTGGTACTCTTCTTGCCGAAACTGCACGCGCTCTGCGTTGATGATGCTCTGAGCCTCTCGCTCAGCCTCTCTCTGCGCGATCTCTTCCTCCGACAACTTCTCATCTGCGATCCCATCCAGCAGCTTGCTCCGCCTACAGCTCATGACATTAGATAGAACAACAACATGAGACGACCAGTGGTGGACACGCTTACAATACATCTGCCTCATCTAGAATGAATACGAACCTGTAATCTTCCACCAGACGCTTCTGCTTCTCGTGCCTCTTTCGCCACTGCACTTCATCTTCTTCTTGCCGCTGTGCTAACAGAAGCTGTTCAATCTCTTGCTGCTGCTGTGCGATCCGTTCCTTCGCGTCTTTCGACACCCTCCACTCGGCGACTCGGTCGTGCAACCTCTCGCAGTTCTTCTGCAGCGACTGGAGCTGTTCAAGCTGCGCCTGTTTCTCTTTCTCCGCTCGAATCGCGGCTTGCAATTTCTCCTGCGCTTTCACGAGGGTCTCAGCGTGCTTGCGCTCGAACTCCTTGTGGCGGTCTCTGCATTTCTCCTGATAAAAGCGCAGGTGGTGGTGGAACTTGACGTGCTTCTTGATTTCCTTCACACTCACATGAGGAAGCACCGTTTGCAGCTGGTCGTACAGATGCTCGGGCTTCTTGGCGCTCCCTCCTTTCCGCTCGTGGCTCTTGAGAACCTTGAGAAAGCGCTCTTCGTCCGCGTCACTCCATCCGCCAGTCTTGGAGCTTGCAGCTTCAGTGTTATCAACAGTGTCAGCCATGGGAGCTGCGGCGATCGCGAAGTCGAGCTTGTATTGCTGCAGATCCAACTGCAACTCAGCTTTCAGACTTCTGAGCTCGTCCACGATCTCCAGTCGGAGCATTTCGTCTGCGCACTCTATACCTCCGATTGAATCGACCATGTCCTGCAGTTTTTGCTCTTGCTCCAGCTGGTTCTCTTGTGAAATGACGCTTCCTTCAGCTGCGCTCCTACCACCACCACCACCACCACCACCTCTGTCTTCACGAATGTTTGCGAGCACTGTGTTGTACGAAACTGCAAAGTCCTGGTCACACTTCGCAGTCTCCTCTTCAAGGACCGCTTCCACCATCTCATGGCCAATGACGGCGTCGAAGATCAAATGCTACGCGTTTGACCAACAAAACGAAGAGAGCGAGATATGCCGAGGGGCTAGTCAGAACATGTATCAAACAACGACGCTTATACTAGTGATCAAACGGACCTTCATGTCCTCGTTCCAGTGCAACTGGTTGCTCTCATCGACACCACTGGACACGTCGCGCTGCTTCTCTTTGATCGCTCCGAGAAGCTGCTTCATCGCTAGTTGCTGATATAAACACATATCACACGAGCAATAAATTGTTTTGCTCACACAAATACCAGCAAGAGATCAAAGCTACAAGAACATATTACCACATACCTGCTCCCGCTCTGAAGTGACTTGTTTCAGCAATGCTACCCGGTGGATTTGCTCCATTCGAATCAGCTCTTCCAGGTCGCGAGCGAACGAAAACGGCGAGCTGGGACTGTTATTGCAACTACTTGGTCTGGCATCGTGGTGTTCATGGCTATCGTTGTTGTTACTGCTCTCTTCTTCAGTCTGCTCTGGATCCAGCAGCTCAGGAGAGGAGCTCTTGATGCTGAGACCTTTTTTCTTGGCTGCCGAAGACAGTGGTTCGTCCGAGCACGCGTCGTTGTACATCCGTAGGAGCAGCGACTCTAGCTCCTTCGTGCAATTCTGTATGCGTGAGCGAAGGAAACCACGATCTGATTGATAAGCTTTCATAGACAGCAGTAGCAGCAGCAGCAGCACCGCAGTATTACACAACAATACCTCCTCAAGCTTTTTGAGGTGGCTGTGCTCTTGTAGCCAGTCGAACTTGAGGCTGTTCGCCTTGGTGACCTGCCTCTGCTTCTTGGTGGTTTTCTTCATCGCGTCGATTTTCTGATTAAAGCAAAAAGAAGAGAAATCGGGCAGCTCTGAGCATCGAAATGCCACGCAGAGAACCACCACATAGCAGGCCAATCAGCCAAACCTGCAATACGCTGGCGCCGTTGTTCTGGAGCTGAGCGGCAACTTGGAGCTGCTCGTCGAGCGTCAAGCCCGCCGTGGCGCGGAAGAGCTGCTTGCGCACACATGCTGTGTACGCCAAGCCAAGAGCACACATCACATTGACACATCAGTGAACCCCCATACCGCCATGCTGCGATAGCGCTTGTGCTCAAGCATTGCGAACCTGTCGAAGACTTCTTCATTGATTGAATGTGTGAGCGCTTCGCTGTTATGACGGGCTTGGCAGGTTTGACCGGTGTCGTTTCGTGTTTCCTGTGACGTGTGCGAAAATGGTGACGCCTCCAAATATACCTGTGCACACGCACAAAAAGAGTCGTGACACCTCACATGCGGGTACATTGGCACTCACTCCCACTGATCTTCCAGTCATGTTCTTCATGTACATGTATGTATTCGCTTCGATATTCTCTTTCCAGAAGCATTGTTTTCTCTGATTGTTTGCCGCGACGCTGCTGGACTGGACAAGGAAACAAGCGAAGACGCGGAGCTCAAGTCACACAACAGCACATCATACAATTGACGACTGCCTGTGCTTTCCCTCCCTCACAAACGTGTTTATCGCGTCCCCACGCGCGGGCGCACGAAGCCCTCCTCCTTGGACTCGTCCATATAGTCCTCCTGCGCCGTGCAGATGCGCAGCACCTCCTTCTTGCTCGACTCGACCTGGAAGCCGCCGATGAACATCTCGTCCAGGATGTAATACGCCTTGTGGAAGTTGAAGATGATGTCCAGCTCGCAGACCTAGCAGCATAAACACACACGCACACATTAGCGCACAAGTACGAACGAGCAGGCGCAGTAAGAACCCACCACCAAATCTACAGGAAGGCAAGGCGCAGAGTGTAGTGCATACATTTCCAAAGTAGCGATCGAGCACTTCGACGAACATGTGGATCGTCTCGAGCGTGATGAGCTCGTTCTCCTCCTTGGAGATGCACGCGATGAAGAACAGGCTTGCGTAGCTAAAAGCAAGCAAACAAACAAACCAGCAAATCCACGTGGTCACAGATGACACAAGCAAGATGCAGCCCACATTAGTCTACTGTGTGCTCATACAGAACAGCCACAGAGCCACATATGCAGAGCCGTCATACACACCGCTTGTAAACGATCTTCTTGTCCTTGAACTCGATGAAGTTGCACTGCTTCTGCGGCCGCGAGAGCACGAGCGACGTGATCTCGCGGATCATGCGCGTCTTCTCCTTGAGCGACGCCGCCAGGTACCACTTGGAGAGGCGGGTCTTCCCCTGGCGACTCACCAGCAGCACAGCTTCAATCTGCACATACACGTACCGTGCATATATACATGCAAGCGTCAGCACACACACAGCATAGCACAGACATCGGCCAATCGGTGCACGCACGTCGTACCATCGCTCGCTTGCTCTTCTTTGGTCTCTTTTTTGCTTTGCCTTGCTGCAGTCAAGACGAGGCAGATTGCAACAAGTACGCATCATGCCATTATGTTCGCAATGCCGCAAAAAGATGCGCAGCAGCGCGAATCTAACAGGAAACGCACCTAACTGGCCAGAGGCGCGTGCCTCCGATAACGCACTCACTCGCTCGCTTACTCGCTCGCTCGAAAGCATGTGGGCATCACCACAGCGCATTCGGTCTCTCGCAGCGTCGCGCAGCAACGGACAGGTGAGCAGCGGAAAGGATAAGGACACACAGCACTTACACTACAGCAGTAGCTCACGCCTGTCCCACACCTTCCCTCTCTATTGCTATGTACTGCAGACCTTCTTCCAGCAGCTCCACACCGCCATGAGCGCAGCAGGTCCAATCGCCACGCGCATCCGCGAGAAGCTCACGGAGGCCTTCAGTCCGCAGCACCTCGACGTGCTCAACGAAAGCTACATGCACAACGTGCCCAAGGGCGCCGAGACCCACTTCAAGGTGCGTTTGTGAGTTCGAGTTCATCGTCTGCTGCATCTGCGTACTCATAATGGAATCGCTCTAATGCTTGTGATTATTTAGGTGGTCGTCGTCTCGGAGCAGTTCGAGGGCAAGCCACTGATCCAGCGTCACCGCATGGTGAACGCGATCCTGCAGGAAGAGCTCGCGACTGGCGTGCACGCGCTCTCAATCCAGGGCAAGACGCCCGAGCAGTGGGCCAAGAGTTCCACGGTGCAGCCGTCGCCCAACTGCCAGGGTGGCATGGCCAAGGACCCGACGAAGCAGGACTTCCTCAACAGCTTAAAAGACAAGTAATCAATGAACAGTTTGGGTGGAAAGCGCTTGTTGTGGTTGCTACACAGTCTGCCGAAGTCTTAGGTCTGCTACCGTTGACACGAGCTGCTTGGCTTAGTCTCGAGCGGGCATCTGGATTCCAGCAGATCACATCGCAACCATAGCCAGTGGAATGCGGAGCATCCAATCGAGATGATACCGTGCGCACTAACGAACACTAGGGGGCCCACAAACACGCGATAACAGCACAGCAGACAAGAGCAACAGCAGCTACAAGCATCGCAGGTACCGATTGAAGCAACGCACCGTTCCAGTAGTACCTATACCAGGGCTCAGCAGCCACCTGCAAGCGTTGCTGTCGTTGCTCTTTCGTGGCTTTCTCGAGTCCGTCCAGCGCCGCAACGTAGCAGCGCTTTGCCTCTACATACTCGGGATTGTTCAAGCACGTCTGAAGATCGGGACCGTAGTGAGCTTGAAGGGCCTGAAGAGCAGCGCCGAACGCGATTACACGGTCGATGAACAAGTCGTCCAGCAGAAGCTCTCTGGTGTTGCCATTGACTGAAGGGTGCTACTGCTACTCAGTGCTGGTAGCTGGGACGGGGATGACGCAGTGGGACCCATGTCTGTATGAGTGCGGATTAAAGATAATGAGCTCTTGGTTGCACGAGCGACGCTTGCTTACTGTCGCCTTAAAAGTAGAAGAAACGCGCTTTGTACTTTTGTATCTCGTGCCGATGGTCTCTCTCAGATATCCTACAGAGTGTGTGCACACCTCTGCAAAAAAAATCAAAGGAACTCGGAGGTTCTTGATCGGGAGGAGACGCTCTCAGCATGGCGTTCAAGTACCGCTTGGATTCGCCAATCAGTTGCACTCCCACGTAAGCAATGCGTTCTAGATAGCAACGCTCTAGGCAGCACAAAGGATGGCGGTACGTCGCCATAGCTCCTTGTTTATTTTTTCCCACTGCAAGAAACCAAAACCGGCACCTTAGCGGCGGCGCATGCTGGTCTGCAGCATGTTGAGCATGACCGAGAGCACGCCGCCCAGCACGACGGCGAGGATCTCCTCTTGATGCTGCTCGGCGAGCGAGAGTGCGCTCTGCAGCTTGGCCGGTAGGCGGCGTCTCCACGCGCGACGCCCTGGCAGGCGATGGCCGACTTCGTCCGGGACGGACACGTCGTTCGAAGCGATGAACTTGAAATGCATGCTCGCAACCGCGTCCACAAGTGAGGTCTCGATGTCCTCGGCGTCCTTGGGCTTCTCGACCACGCGCTCGTCCTTGGCCGTAACTAGCAGCACCTCGTGGAAGCGCGACTTGAGCTCGTTCGCGACGACGAGGTGCATGCCGTACTTGGCGATCGACTGCTTTGCCTTGGTGCGCAGGATGTTCATGTCCGTCTCGAGCTTGAAGGACACGAAGAATGCCTTGGGCGCCCAGTTGTGGCGTAGCACGCCCAGCAGCTTGGGCACCTGCTGCAGCGTGAGTGTGAGTGGCCCCTCACGCGACTGGATCTTGTGCTCCGAGAGCTCGTGCTGCGGGATGTGAAAGTCGCTCACGGCCGCCGCCAGATAGAAGAGCGCGCGCTCGCGCCACGATGCAACGCTCTCGGCCACCATTTTGAGCAGAAAGAAGTATTCGTCCACGGACGAAAACGGCAGCGACAGCAGCGCGTTGCTCGCCACGACCGCCTTGTACTGCTGCAGCGCGTCGACCACGCGCTTCTTGTCGAGAAAGTCATCGAACACGAGCTGCACGTCCTGTGAGCCCTTGGCTACCTCCACGTGGTCCAGCAGCTTCAGGTCCACCTGCGCCGACGTCGCGCGCTGCAGGTGGCGCGCGAACGGCGCGATCGCCGTCGGCCGCGTCAGGTAGATCACAGCGTAGCCCAGGCTCAGGAAGTGTCTGCATTACGACGACAAGAGATATACAGACAGTCACAGTATCAGCTTACCAAGTAAGGTTAAATCGAGCGTTCTGCTGCGCAGCCATAGTACTCACTCGGCCGAGGCGGCGCCGCGCGAGCCCGTGGAGAAGTTGTCGAGAAAGCGTACGGTGTTATGCTCGAGCGGGACGGTCGTACCGCCGCACGTGACCACGGCGACACACTTGCCGACCGCGCGGTGATGATCTAGGAACGCATGAAGCTGCTGTTGACGCTCCGGCAGCCATTTGGGCGCCTTCGTCGCGGCAAAGTACGCGGCGGCGCGCGCGTGCTCGTCCTCGCCTTCCACCATTTTCTTCTCTATTGGAGCGCTGCTGTAGTAAAACTCAAAATCTTCGCCTTAAAACCGATTTTGTTTTTTGGGTTTTGAGTTCAAGTGTGGTCCCTTGGTTTAATGTTGCCAACGCTTGGAAAAGGGTGCAACGACCGCCTCTCTCTCTCTCGCTTTAATGATAATCTATCCTTAAACTCATGCTTTTCCTAAAAAGGCATCCAAAAAGGGTTTTCTCCTAAACCGATCAAAAACTGTGAATTTAAGCTTCTTTTCACTATGTTTGTAGAGACATTTTTGAAACCGCAAATCTATGAGACCTTTACTATACGGACCCTGAGGACACACTCTTCATTTCCAGCAGGCTGTTGCCGCTCGTGGACCAGCGACAGCTCGACTTTGCCAGTTGCTGGGCAGCTCCTTGCAGCCTTCTGCTTGTTGTGCGGCGGCCAAACTCAGCGACAAAGAGGCATAAAAGTGGGCGTCGGATGCCGCATGGCGCACTGTGCATAGTCACTGACTTACGTTGAGACGACGGTGACGAGCGCCGAGAGGACACTCGGTGCGGCGCGCTTGGCGGTGATGACATGACAGGGCACAAAGGAGTACTGCGGAAGAACTCCATTATGAAGATAGATGCAGATTGCTGCTGCGTTGGTATTGTTTGTGTTTGTTTGAGCTCCTCGCGTGGTGCCTGCTTGCTTGCTCGCTCGGAGGAGCTTTCGCCCCAATATTCACACCCACGCAAGCAAAGTTGCGCGAGTGCGTAGCGGATCTATTTGAACGAGGTATTGTCTTATGCAGGTCGAAATGGACCGAAAAGCACAAATGTTGTTCGGCCTCTATCTATGGATACGAGTTTATGCAGGTCTTGGTTCGAGGCAAATCTTACTCCAACAGTCGCTATCCCGCAACCAGCAAGCAAGGAAGCAAGCGCAGGCAGGAGAGAGAGAAGAGCATGCGTCGCCCGCGCTCGCCGCTGTCCACGTGCGTCTGATCAGCAAGTGCTACTACACTAACGCACACGATAGGTTGCCATGGGTCAGCAGGAGAGCAGCCTCGGCAGCGCCGGGTACCTCCTCCCATCCGCCGCAGGATCGCTCCATCGCGCCTCGTCGTCGTCTGCTTCGGCGCCGTCGACCGCGTCAAGTGGTGTGCTGACGCGCCGACGGCTGGACATGCGCTGGGGGCGACTCACGACGGACCAGCTGCGCGACGAAGAGTTCCTGACGAAACAGCTGCGCCGCATGGAGACGCTTTTGGGCGCGAACGCGCGGCGCCAGCACGCGGCATCGACAGGAAGAAACGCGTCGGCATCGTTGAATGTGAATGCGTTAGCTTCTCGTGCCGTGTTTGTGAGCGCAACGCCATCGAGGCTCTCACTGCAGCAGCGCCTGATCCGTGGGAAAGCAGGCGATGCGACTTCATCACACTCGCTGGACGACGAAGGCGACGATAGCGCACTAGCAGGCGGACCCGAGAGCGACAGGTCTACGGCAAATGTCAAGCAATGCGAGCTACTGGCTGAAGGTGAGGCGGATATGTGGAAAGAGCTCGATCTACTGAACGCGCTATTCATATTTGGGGAGTTGGAGCAGCCCGAGCTCGCCGCGCTCATGCTGCAGAAGCTTAAAGAGCTTTTGCTGCGGCTGTGTACGTTTCCTGACCCGTTCTATGACCTGCTGGCGTTGCGACGGTACATCCTGCGCAGTGTGCACGAGGCCGTGCAGCACCAGCACCAGCGAGCGCTTGTGAATCTCTCGTCGGTGGCTCTTGAAAGCATCCGGAATGCGATTCTTCAGGCTCGAGTGCCGCAGTTGAGTCTACTGCCAAGTGCTCGCGGGTATAGCGGATCGACATCCCTGATTACAGCTCGAAGACGCTCCGCTGCAACAACTCGCATTCCAGGTGTGGACTCCTCTGTGCCGTCTACTGGGATCCTGCTGCCGCCGATCAAGTCAAAAGAGAAAATCACGAGAGAAGCCTCGATGGGGATCCAAGTGGTCTTCTCGCTCTTCACTAGCATGATGGAGCAATCGTCAACTTCGCTGTCGCAAAGGAAAGAGATTCTGAATGAGCTACTGCCGCTCATTCAGGACCTACCGCCGCAGTCGCTGGCTCCCAAGAGCATTACACAAACACTATCAAGCTCAAAAGCAACGCTAGGATCAGCAGCTGGAAGAGGCATCTCATCAGGCAATGGATCGTTGGTCTCTACTGTGGCGGCTGAATCACAAGAGCTTGTGGAGAGGATCCAGCGCTTTCTGCTCGAGATATGTCCGACGTCGCCAATAAGACCTGGCCCTTCGTCGCCCAAGGTGCAGGCAGTCGCTCCATCAGCCGGCGAATTCGACGTGTCTGATCGCACGAATTCAGTGAATGCGCTGCTTTTCTTGGCTGCTGCGAGGAGCTCACTTCGTGACTTCCTGCTGGCAGTGAAGGTGATTCTCGGCGCAGGTGATTATTCAACGGACACGAAAGAGAACCACCAGCCAGTTGTTGTGTCCCCCAGACTCGCGTCTCCACTCATCTCGTCTGTTTCGCTTCTCAAAACCAAGTTTGAAGATCAACATCCTGTATCATGTGGCAGTGGCGAATGGGAACAGGATGACGCTGGTGTTATTGCTCTCAAGCACAATAGCAGACTGGACGTTGGGATCGCCGTCGATCTAAAACTCGGGGCGTCCAAGTATGTACAGTCAAGCCATCGTGCTGACTCCGAAGCGGTCCTCTCGAGCACGCAGGATCTCGTGAACCAGGTAAAGCGAAAGGCGTTGCCAAAAGGATTCGTGCCCAAGGTGATTGGCTCAACCAGCACAAGCAACACCGTGAATGTTTCGCTCGCACATCCCGTCGCCCATCATCACCATAGATCCACTAGCTCACCTATCGCTAGCGCTGTTACGGGAGGGTACAAGTCGAGGATGAAGGAGGATTTGAAGGAGCTATTACAGAACGGGAACGCGGCGTTTTCGCTAGACATGTCCATGATGCAAGACACCAACAGTAGCTCGTCGCGAGATGGATTTGCTTCAGCCCACATCACAAGTCGGCATGACGGCTTGGTACAGACCGTCAAGTATCCGAAGCTCAAACCTCTCAGCGTCTGCTCTGTCCTACACGAACTTGACATTGCAAAAGCGAGTGTCCCACAAAAGCTGTCACGATCGAATCCTCGAGCTTCTTCGTACAAGGCGTCACGAGGGATACTGAGTGGCGAGTTGTACGGTGACAATATGCTGCTTCCAGGTGAAGACGACTGCGAAGACAAGGAAGTCTGGAGTTGCGGACAGAACTCGTACGGGGAGCTCGGACACGGCGACACGATCACACGCAAGTCATTTGACCGTATTGAAGCCCTTCAACGGAAGGATGTGGCTCAAGTCAGTGCTGGCAATGAGCACAGCATCGTGCTCTGCGGTGACGGTACGGTCTTTACCTGCGGCTACAACGACAACGGTCAGTGCGGTGTCGGAGTCACGAATCGCGTGGGCAACATTACGGAGATCCACAAATTTGGTGAGCATGCGATCACGCAGGTGCATGCCTACAATGGCTGTGAGCACAGTGTGATTGTGACAGAGGAAGGACGAGCAGCTACGTTTGGTTACAACTACCGCGGTCAGCTGGGCCACGGCAACACGACGAGTGAGAACGTCCCCAAGCTTGTGCGCAGCCTCGAGGCGAGGATCGTGCGTCTTGTGTCATGCAGCTACTATCACACAATCCTTACGTGCGACGAAGTTGGCGGCGGGCGTGAATACGTCTACACATTTGGACGCAACGACTATGGGCAACTGGGCCACAACGATACGATCGACCGCAAGGTGCCACACTTCATTGAGATGTTAGCAGAGCAGCACATCGTGTCCGTCGCGTGCGGTCAGTACCACACGATAGTGGTGAGCTCAAGTGGGAAGGCGTACGGCTTTGGCAAGAATGACTACGGCCAGCTGGGCATAGATTCGATCGAGAACCAACTCGTGCCAGTACAACTGCGCAGCGGACTTGAGAAATACGTGTGCCTCGAAATCCGCTGCGGGTACTACCACAGCATCGTTCTTTGCAGCGGCGCGCATCTCTTTGGGTTTGGCAGGAATGATTACGGTCAACTCGGTCTTGGGAAGGCCAACGCCACGCCAGCCGCAAACCTTCAGCTTCAGCAGCAGCGCTTTGCAGCGCCGCAGCTGATTGAAGAGCTCGAGGGCAAAGAGATCATTCGGTTCGCGTGCGGGTGCTACCACACAGTGGCAGTCTCCGATAGCGGGATGCTGTACGTATTCGGTCGAAATAACCACGGCCAGCTGGGCACAGGCGACACGACAGAGAAGCTGTTTCCATTCCCAATCGAGGATTTTCTCGGCAAGCGCATCGCCATGGTCGCCGCAGGCTTTTATCACACGATCGTGCTGACTGGAGGCAAAGAGGAGGAGAAGTGCGATCAGGGTGCAGAAGACAATGGGAATGGTAATGACGAGGCCAGTGGAGACAATCAGTCACTTCTCAGTTCCACTTTTATCCTCGCAGCGCATAACGTCCGACAAATTCTTGACCGAAATGCTGCTGCCGTCGCGGCGGACCCTGAAGAAAATGGGAAACAACTTGATAAGATAAAGCAGAAGGAGAAACACCGTCGAGTCGCTGAAGCGGCGGACGCTTGCGCTGACCCGAGCTGGAATCCAGACGACGAAGACTGCCGCGATGAAGATGATTCTTGGCAGAATGGAAAACACGTACTGGAAGCTGTTGCTGCTGCGTCGGAAGAGGAATCTTGCGGCGATATGCTGGGCGAATCATCATCATCGCCCAAACTGAAGATCAGCGGTGTCGACTCGATTGATACTGCTGTCATCATTCTTGCAGAGCTCGATCGCCTCTGCAAGCCCTACCTTCCAAAACAAGGTATGTATCCTGCGCTTCAGCATCCGAGCTCTGAAGCCATGGAGCTTTTACAGGCTTCCCTGAGGCCATCGCCGTCCATTGGTACAGCGTTTGACGTCTGCGGTTTGTTCGACGGCTGCTTCGAGGCGCATGTTGTGCACACCTGCAGTTCCACGTTTGAGAGTCTCTGTGTGCTGGCAAAACATCTCAGCGGGAAGAAAATCGAGCATTTATCACGCATGCAGCATCACGGAATATCGTCAGCACAGACAGCACGTGCGTCGATACAAGGGATCAGCAGCGCCCAACTGCAGGTGTACATCCTGTTGGCATGCATCAGGCTATTACAGGCAAACCTGGCGCAGCTACTCCGCTCTGGACTGGGCAAAACAGTTCTACTAGCTGCCCAAGCTCGAGATTCTCATCTGAGTACAGCTGATGTATCATCGTCAATGAAGGAGTTGGAGAGGATTCTGGTTGTGCTGCACCAGATCCGTGATCTCCTCATGTCTCTAGTGGACATCAGGCAGCGTAGCTCTTCGATCTTTGGGTCTGAAGTCGACGCAGCCAGTCACGAGATGACGGCAAAGATTGCGAGTGAAGCAGTCGAGACTCTCATGCTCGGGTTCGAGCTCTTTTTCCCGTGTCCGTGCGAGCAATGTCGGTTCTTCTTGTACGTGATCGAGAACCACAACGATTCGACGATGGGCTGTGGTATTTGTGACAGTGGTGGCAATGGCACAGCAAAGTATCCTCACGCGACAGAGTCGTACCCTCGGTCACGGAAGCTGTTGCTCGTTCCGTTATTACGAAGGATGGCAGAAGACTCGCTCGTCGTCAAGTGGCTTCCTCTCATGACGTCCAGTTCAACTTCTGTGCCCAAGACGGTTTCTGCGAACAGTAAGCCACTGTCAGTCATAACCACGGTGTACTCTGCGTTGCTGGAGCGGATCGGCACAGACTTCACACGTGCAATCGGCGAAGCTGCGCGTTTCTCAAGTGACCTTGGCTCCACCGCGACTGTGGGAAATAAAAGCGTGGCTACAAGTAGCTCTCATTCGAATCTGTTCAACGTCGTGATCGTATTTCAAAAGCACATTTCGACATGGGCAGCGAGCTGTGAGCGCTGGGTGATGAAAAGCGATGCACTCACTGCTGATCTGAGACCGAGCATAGCAGACAAAGTGGCGGTGCTCGTTGATCGAGTGTTTCGTGTCGACTACCACGATTTGGACGGCGTCCCACTCCCGTGGCGCTGCTTTCTCGAGTTCACGCAAGCAATTCTCTGCCAGTGCTGCGACGTGTTCCTGCAGGTGATATCACGCGAATCCGTCCCCAGTCCCAGCTTTGGTCATGCGAGCACGCGTCCTGCACCGGCTACTTCGTATGGCGATGAACATCGCTCGCTCTTTGAGCTCTTGGAAGCATCCATCGTCGGCCAGGTGCTGCCATCGGTGGTCTCCAGTTTGCTGGTATTCAGCAACAATCCACTGTTCGCAGTTGCTCTTCTGCCGCACACAAAGAACTTGCTCCATCTTGTTGACGATTTCAACATACGAAACCCAGACATTCGTGAAATGGACAGAATGCTCGGACAAATACCTCAGTCTGGCAATTCTGGTACTGGAAGCTCGAGCAGTCGAGAAAGACCGTCTTTGATGTCAAAGAAGGGATTGTTGCGAGGCGTGGGCGCTGCTCCAACTAGCTCTGACTCAGGAGCTACGATCGGAGAGGTGGTGAGTCTTCCGTGGAGCTACTTACTGGAAAAAGAAGTGGCCGTGCTGGCGGCAGAGATGGCAGTGACGCTGAAGATCGCGGATCCTCTGTTTAGTTTCGAGACCTCACAAGGTGATCCGACTACTGCGAATATCCCTTCCCGTCGATGGTTCTCAAGTCCGCTCTTCTCGGGTGGTTTGAGCACGTCGGTCATCCGCAAATCCATTAAGCAAAGCGTGAACACTGAAATGGCGATCAGCGACGCGACACGGATTGTACAGCATGTGCCGTTGTGGACGAACTCGAAAGCAGAGCCGTTGATGACCTTTGACACGCGACCATTTTCTCTTGTGCTTCCCTCTTATCGGTACGCCCGTCGCTTGGATGAAGACGCTCAGTGGACAGATGGCACGCAGACTCCCGCTGTAACCAATGTGGATAACTACACAGTGGTTTTTAGCGGAGCTTCTGTTGGGAACTTCCTAGCATCCATGAGTGGAGATCAACGAAGCGGAGATTGCTTTAACGCTCACGTGCTTTGTGACTGGATCCGTGCGCACTACGCCAAGACCAACGCATCGTATCGCATGCTGACTCGACAGACAAAGCCAGCAGCAGGAACTGCAACGACACCAGACGTCAGGTTGCAGGACGAGAGCTGCATCGAGTACGCGGCGTTTGCAGCCATGTTACATCACAACCAGCTTGCACACCAAGCTCTTCATTTCGCACTCAGTCTCAATTCAGAGGATTCTACGACGCCTTCCAAGCCCCCACCACGAGTCTTCCTCAGCTTGTGGCACTTTGTCGCGGAGCTGCGTCGGCGGTTCTCGGCAAAGAAGACAGAGATCAAGAATTTGGTCGTTCCTGGAATTGGCGGCGCGTCATTACCAGAGAGAGACTCGTCAATGGCTGTACTTCAGCTCCAGAGGACAATTGTTGAACGCTCTCAGCTTCTGCTGCTGGTGTCGATCCAGGAAGAGAATGAACACAAACAAATGATACCTGGCAGAGGATTCGTGGCTCCATGTGATCCAGCAGTGCATGAAACTGATGGCAGCTCCAGCGTCTACTTCGCGTCTTCGAGATTGCCCAAGATGCACCTGCAGACCGTGTACCGGGGCCACCAAGTGCCATTCCTGGTCGCATTTCCAAACTCCAAGTGGCGAAGAGTGCGCATTCTAATGCATGTGATGACACGATGGCGGTGGATCGGCCGGGCATGGCATGCTCAGAAGGTGAACTACGTTTCCTCCGAGATCCTAGACTTCCTCACGACCGACGAGACTGTCGAGTCATCTGCGGCTATCAATCTGCTTCTGGTCGACCCGTGTCGTCGTGGTAGCTGCGCCACACGAGGCTTGGAATCGATGTGTGAAGTGCTCTCGATCCCGTCTTTCGAAGCGATCCAAGCGGACGTCGTCCACCGCTTTAGCCAAGTGGTGGTCTTTCAATCCCACGCTGTTGACTCGTCGCTGACGCGACCGAAGAGCCCGAACATCGGATTATTCTTCAAGGAGCAGTATGACGAGGCGCTCTCCGAGTTCCTAGCGCAAGTGACCAAGTCGATTGTAAAGAAGTCACAAGCGCTCTTCGCCAGTTTACCTGCGACCTCCTGTGAGAGTGAAATTCTCGTGAAGTGCCGACCACTGATCATGCTGCTGAGCTGCTGGGCGATGCACTTCAAGGTCGATCACTTTGAGTTTATTAACGACATCGGCATCCTCTCGATCCTGCAAGAGATCTTGACGTACGTTTTCAAATTGAAACTATCGACTTCATCAACAAGCGGCGGCAGCAGCGGCAGTATCATGGGCAGCAGCGACCAGAACTTCGCGCTTGACACGTCCAAGAGCTTTGATCGGCTTGAAGACACGCTCTGGGTGCTCTTTCGACACATTTGCGTGCATTTCGCAGTGCAAGCAGTTCGCAATGACGAATCCACAGCTGCCACCACTACGATCGGCGTACCGACTGAACCTGCACTGTCAGACATCTTTGATTTGATATTCGATCAAACACTGGAGATTGCGCAAAGCGTGCTGAGTGCAACAGGGCGAACGAGTAGCGTTGTCGAAGACGCTATTCCCAAGGAAAACATCCCCGAAACAGCTCGAATGAACAGCAGCATACCAAGTACCACGACAATGCGAAGGAGCTTTGAGATCATCTGGACGCCAAAACGGTTCTCCTCGCTGTCCAAAGGTCTCTCGTTCACGTACGAGGAAATGATCACACCGCCGTCTGGGTGCTCACCGAATCGCCCGGCAATGTCCCCACTTGTCAAGCCGAACGAATTCAGCATTACGACCTGGATTTACACGAGCGAGCTACCAGAGATGTCTAATAGGGATTCTCCAGTGTCATCTCGCCTGACACCCCGAGAACAAGAGCCAAGGTTCATTTTCCTGCGAGGCAACCACCGCGAGGTCGGTCCGTACCTGACTCTCGTCCTAGAGAGCGACAACAACTGGCACTTCGAAGTTGGAATGCTGATTAATCTGAGACCCGAAGCTGGGAGCGTGGTACCGAGTTCGTCGAGTGCGAATGTGTCCAAGTACATTGTTCACGAGCGAATGACATCGAAAGAGTCGGTGACTCCCAAGAAATGGATCCACGTGGGTATTGTCTGCGAAGCGTCCAAGATTCAACTCTACATCAACGGGATCCTGGACACGCAGCGCAACCTGCTCCAGGCGCATGCGACAGCGTTGTCGTGTGCCAGTGTGGATCTGCCTTTCCATTTCGGACGATGCCCATCGACGCTTCTGTCTCTGCCAGAGTCATCGTCAGCTTCACCGAGTATCCATCCAGTGGTGTCCTCCTTGCGTTTGCTAACGTCTGCCTTGGCGTCCAAGAACACCTTCAGTCGGAATGGTAGCAGCTTGTCAGCATCTGAGAGCGACACTGGAGCACTCAAGAGCTTCGATGGGGCGCTCGGCAGCTTTCGCTTCCACAATCGCTCACTGTCACCGATTCACGTGCGGATCGTGTACGACGAGAAGAAACAGAACACCTCCATCAGTGCAGGTACACCGAGGACAATCCTCCCAGTGACTCGCACGGAAGTGCACACACACAGGAAACTGTTGGATCAGCTCGCTGTGCTTTTGCTGCTCAGCTCATCCTCTGAAGGACTGCTGCACTTCTTGGAACACGCCTCTCGATGGCTGACGCTCCTTTGGGAACTCTTCATCAAAGTCGGCGAGTTGCGTGTTCAGCAATCCGTGCTTCGCGTACTGCGAGGGATTCTACCACACCAGAGTCCACTAGTGCTGTACAGCGTCCTGACTGAAGGTATGCTGAGCGGACGCTTAATCACGGACGATGAGATTTTCACTGCACTCGGCTTTATCTCCAGAGAAGATACCTTTGTCCAGCAGATCATCCGCATCATTGGCTTCACGGCATGCAAGTGTCCACACAGCTGCGTCGAAGTGTCCCCGCATCGAGAAGACGAGCACATAGTCCAGCTTCCTTGGACACTGATGCTACCAGCTGGTATCCACGGCAACGAGCTTTCTCCTTCCCGTGACGAGCTGAAAGCAGCGAACTGGAGCCTCCACGATGACATAGAGAAGCAAGATCACACCGCGTCAACACAGTCTCTCGCTCTGGGGAACGAGCTGGTCGGTCTGCTGCAGCACTTGTATGCGTCCAAAGCAGCAACAATGTCAAGTAAATGGAGGGACTCGATCCAGCGTACCGTTCTGAGCCAAATGTCAGACGCCTGTGAAAGATCCAAGAGCAGCAGTTCCCAGCAGCCGGAGCATTCGCTTCGTATTGGTCAACGAGTCGTCAGTCTCGAGATCATCAGGAAGATTGAAAACTTCGCCAACTTGTACGTGATCAGCGGAGTGGTCGACTTTACGCGTCCGGGGGCTGTGATTGAGCTGTCGCAAGCAGGCGATGTTGCTCGCGTCATCGCACTAGACCCTGTCGCATCCAAGTCTCCTGCGCCATCAGCACTCGAGCGATCAACTGCAAAGCGCCAGCTGGCCTACGTCTCGATCTGTGATGTCCGTCACAGACACGACAAGGGTCGAAGCAGCTCGCTACAATGGGGAGGCGACATTTATGACTCCTGGTATGAGCGTGTTCTCAACTACTCGTGCGTGCGTCACAGTGATCCTGATCTTCAAGGTATAGATATTGACACAACAGCCACTCGACCCCGGTACCTGTGCGTGAACACTGAGGACATTCAACCAGCGCGGGCGATCTCATCAGCAAAGCTACCCAGCTCATTCGCTCCGAGCATCCTTTACGCGCGCAAAGCTAAGAACGAGAGCTTCTTGATGACGCTTGTCCCAGTTCTTACGGGTGCGTGTCTCCAGCAACTTAATCCAGAGCGTGAGGAGCTCTTTAATTCTAGCAGCAGTGGTGAGCTGAGATTAATGCGGGACCAATCATCGAGCGTGATGCTGAAAGCGCTCGTCCACGTCTCAGCGAGCTCCGAATCCGCCCAGGCCCTTCTTGGTAACACCGAGCTCATCGAGCGAGTGTTTGAGCTGAGTACATCACAGGACGGCAACGCCTCGTTTGCTACTTGCGCCGATATCGAGCGCAAGGTGTCGCTGCTACGGCAGCGCGTGTACAAAGTGCTGATCGCCATGGAAGACGAAGGTGACGTGGAGCTTCAGCAGCTGTTTCGCACTAACCGTGCAGTCCAGCGAAGGCTTTCAAACGAGCTCGCAGACCTAAAGTCTGAGAGACGAGCAAGCAACAGTCTGCTATCGCCAGAAAAAACTCTTGAAGACGAGGAAGCGATTTCATCGAGACTCAACGAACGCCAATTGAGGAGATCCCGACGAGTCAGTGAGCAGAAGAGCGACGATGGACCCGCCAATCAAATTGAAACTGCAGATACAAATGGCGAAGAACAGATTACTGATGGCGGTTCTCCTGTGGCGAAGGACGATGGCAGTGATCTCGAGGAAGATGACGATGACAACGATGGAAACGATAATGAGGAGAACGACGAAGATGACCTGGAGGACGACGATGACGAGGAAGTTGAGGAAGAAGATGAAGGTGACGAAGAGGAAGAAGACGAAGATACGGAAGAGAATCGCGCCGAGTTTGTGGAAGAGCTCATGCTCATGGGGTTCCCTGAGGAGTGGTGCATTTTGGCGCTGAAGCAAACCGAGAACGACATTGTCTGCGCATCGGCGTGGATTGTCGATAATCTCGAGTATTTGAGCCGCCTTCAGACCTCGCTTGACAAGCAGCGAGATCGAGGACGCGAGACACCACGGTTCAATGAAGAAGAGGACGACAACGTTGCTGAAGATGGTGGTGACGGTGGTGCAGGGAATGGATTCGAGGCACAAGAATCATCAGCACAAGCCACTGGACTTGTTGACGATCAGTCTCTGGAGGATAGCACGGCCACTACGACCACCGCCACTATGTTGTCAAAGACCAGTGCAGTCTGTGCCATCCCGCCGCTGAATGACAAGGAGATGGCTCGCAAAGTTTTTGGCGAGATGTACTTCCCTTTTGAAGACGGTGGCTATCGCTCCAACACGAGACACTATTTCATGCGCTCGTGGCGTGGAACAACCGTGGAAATGAAGCTGTTGTCGCCGACGAAGCCACAAAACCCGCTTGAGAATTTGGATGCAAATGCTGGATCCCATGAAAGTATGCAAGAGCTCTCTCAGTATCACAGCCTCATCAGTCAGATGGACCTCAAAATGCTGGTGAACACGCTGCAAGATCTCGAGCATACACTTTCAGTTCTGTATGCGCGGCAATGCCTGGTGGCGCTCTGCTACCACATCAGCCAGCTCGGTGGTTCCAGTGACGCGACTCTAGCGTACCAGATGGACTATCCCCACTTCTTCCAGCTCGTGAAAATGGTTCTGCTCCGCGGGAACCAATTCAATGTCATCATTCAGAGTAATAGCGATGGGACCTGCGACCTCCAGGAGCGAACCCCCGAGCAAGTACTCTCGTCGACCATCGCGTTCTTTCTCAAGCACGACTTTGACACATTCGTGCTCGCGATTCTCGACTTCAGCGTGAACGAAATCGAGAAAGCAGCGTTGAATAAGACATTTGAGGCCCACTTGTGGACGCAACGGGAGCTGACGCGAGCCGACAAAGCTGTCAACGATGAGCCTGCGATCGAGATCGTCTCGTGGATCGTGGATGTAGTGCTGAAGCAAAGCGTTGGGAAGGCTTGGAAATCGTCGCAAGTGATCATTCAGCTCATCAAACGCCTCCGGTTCAGCCTCAAGTCTACAAACCTCCCTCTCAAGTTCCTGGGACTTCACATGATCAGTATCATCCTGCTGAAGATTTTCAAGACAAGAGGCGACGATTTGACTCGCGGTGACAGCATTATGTTCGAGAGTAAGCTGGACATTGGCGATTTCATGCATGCCGCAAAGCAGCGGCACGCCCGCGAGGTGGTGCAACACCGACTAGTGTTCTCCGTATACCTCCAAGCGTACGTCGAGATCCTCCACGTGCTCCTGCAACTGACTAGTCATGTCGACTCGAAGCCCGAGATCTGCAATCTCTCTGGCTCTTCGTTCACCTCGCTTTCTTCACCTCCGAGGAAAGCGTCCACCACAAGTGGACAACCTCGGTCTCTTGCGTTTGATCGCAAGCGATGCCGCAGCAGCTTGCTGACGATCTCAGACAACGGAAGTAGCGTCGCGTATTTGGGGAACGAAGTGTGGAAGACCGTGTTCGCGACCGAGAGTTTCTCGACTGGCGTGATCTCCTGGCAGGTGCGCATCGATAAGTCTGGTTCGTCGTATCTCTTTATTGGCGTGGGCAACCAGCGGGCGAGCAGCGACTCTTTCCTCGGCGCGGATGACCACTCATGGGGCTACATCGGTGACAAAGCGTTGTACTACCAGCGGAATCGACTGAAGGCGTACGGTGATAACTTTGGCGAGGGAGACTGCATTGGGGTAACGCTGGACTGTGAGAAAGGGACGATGTCGTTCACCAAGAACGGTGTGGACTTGGGCATCGCGTTTGACAACATTGTTGGTGAGGTGTGTCCGGCAGTGGCATTCTACTCTCGTCACCAGCACGTGTCGTTTGTTCCTGAGAGCCTCATTCAGGAAGATCAAGAACGTGAAAATACTCAGGTAGAACTGAACGAAGACCATAAGGCTAGGGAGACCAAATATCGTACCCCTGGCAGCGTTGAAGAAGCGCTCGCAGCCTGTGAGCTCATGACCGCCATGATCAATAAGCAGCCAGTTCCCGAACAGCTCCTGCGATCTGCGTACGAGATGACGACGCAGTGGATATCTGGGTCCAAGAAATACGTCACGACTCGGGCGGGAAAACCTCTGTGGGTTGACATCACGCGCGACAACTGCTCAGCGTTTGGTTTCCAGTCTGGTGAGAGAGTACGAACATCTCGAGGTAATGGCGTGGTTGTAGGAGTCGCTGAGCAGCGGCTGTGGGTGGAAGTGGACGGCGAACAGGGCGCGTGGTTCTTCCACCCATCGAAATTGCGATCTCTCACGCTCATCAGCGTCAACACCAGTGCCACTGCAAAAGCCTCCCAGCCCTTGATAACTGGACAGGACAAGCTGAGCTCTTCAGCTAACGTTTCAAGTTTCGGTACTTCAGATGTAACCAGCGAGCCATCAGCATCATTTCAACCAGAAGCTCTACCGACAGGCTTGCTGTCCTTCACCGAGTTTCAGGCATTTGTGAACGACTCGCGCTGGAGTTTAGCTATCGACCAGGAGATCATGAGCATCTTGAACGACTACTGCGAGACCTCGAGCATGAGTCCGTGGAACGTCTCACCACCTGACGCACTCAACATCATCAAACAAAAGGAGAGCGAGCTCGAGAACCTACTGTCGCGAACGGGCTACTTCCCGTCGTCCTCGTCCATAAGCAAAGCCCCTGGCTTTGAGGCGAAACTCGTGAGTCGCATGGGCTTCTTGCGTTTCTTCAACGCATACTTCAGCCGCGTGATCGCCTACTTTGACCTCACGTGGCACTACTTTGCGCCTGAAACGAGCCTCTTGCCCTGCAAACTCGTCTCCAAGTGCCGCGGCAGCCTTTTCATTGCGCTCAAGAACGAGTTCTTCACTGCGCTCATGGAGAAGACGGCCAACTCGCCCAAGAAGGCGGACGACGACTACGACTACCCGGAAGACCTGCCGCAGGTGATGCTCAATCGTCCGAAGGCTGCGACGGCCAAGTGCCACCCGGGCACGACCAAGAGTCTGTTCCTCTCGCTCTTTGGCCAGGCATTTGAAGAGCTTCACTTTTTGCCATTGCGTACGCTGCGGATGGTGTACTCGCACCCGATGGACGACGGTCAACTACGCAGCTTCAAGGTCAAGTTTGAGGGTGAGGGCGTCGACGACTACGGCGGTCCGTACCGCGAGTTCTTCTCGCAGTTCTTCGCCGAGCTTCAGATGTTGCGTACCGAGCACGAAGTGAATGAGCCATCGGGCGGTGGTGAGTTGACAGCATCTGAGTCCAAGGTCGAAGAGACCCCGATCGAGTGTCTGCTGCCATTCTTGCTGCCCAGTCCGAATTGGCGCAACGGCGTCGGTGCCAATCGCGAGAAATTTGTGATCAATGCCGCTCTGCTGCGTGAGCCCTCGCAGGCGATGGAGGCTGCGAACGCGCAGGTGGTGAACCAGAGTCGACACAGGACTGCAGCGGGGGCTAGCCACAGGAACAAGAAGCAGCAGCGTGACGACGCGAACGCCGCCGCTGACCTCGAGCAGGAGAACCCAGAGGAGAAGCGGCAGCTGCACGGCGAGATGTTCTTCTTCCTGGGACAGATGCTTGGCACGTGTCTGCGTACGCGCGTATGTGTGCGTCTGGACCTGGCAATCTCGGTGTGGAAGCACCTCGCTGGTGAGGTTGAGGATGATGAAGATGGCAGCAGTGAGCAAGAAGAGGCAGCGTTGCAGAACCTGAAAGAAGTCGACTTTGTCGCGTACACGCTCTGGAAGACGCTGCGCGGAGTGCTCACCGAGCACCAAAAGCTCCAGGTGCTCGGTGTCGTCGACCGCAATGACCACCGCGTTCAGGATCTAGAGCAGCAGCTCGAAGCGATGGACCTGACGTTTACGACGTTCCTATCGGACGGCCACGTGATCGAGCTCTGTGAGGACGGTAGCACGAAGACCGTGACGCTCGACAACCTCGAGTTGTATCTGAAAGCCGTGCTCCGCGCGCGAATGGACGAGTCGAACGACGTGATGAACATAATCAAGCAAGGACTCAACTCGATCTTACCCGTGACCGCATTGGGACTCTTCACGTGGCGCGAGCTCGAGAAGCGTGTGTGCGGCGTCGCCGAGGTGGACGTAGAGCTACTCAAGAAGAATACCGAGTACGACGAGGACGTGTCGCCAAATGACGAGTTCGTGCAGCGCTTTTGGCGTGTGCTCGCGGCCATGGATGAGGAGGACAAGCGCTGCTTCCTGCGCTTCGTGTGGGCGCGCTCGCGTCTACCGGCAGGCACCGCGCAGTTTCACCAGAAGTTCAAGATCCAGTCTGTGGCCTCGTCGTCGTCAACCAATGGTGGTGGTGGAGAGACTGGCGGCAGTGGAGGAACTGCTGGCGGATGGATGGACTCGCAGCTGCCCAAGTCGCACACGTGCTTCTTCGCGCTGCAGCTGCCGCGGTACTCGAACGACGAGATCTGCAGGAAGCAGATGCTCTACGCTGTACGCAACTGCGTCGAGATGGACGGCGACTTCCGCTTGGCGGACACGGAGATGACGGGCTGGAACGACATCGACCCGACCGACCAGCTCCGCTTCTAATGAAGCAACGCACTGAGAAGCTACGACAAGGTGTCGTAAATGTGAAAATGAACAACTTGGTTATATTTTGTACCAAGGTACTTTGAAGAAAAGGGGGAATTGATAGACAGCCAGCACTCGAAAAGACTGGCTCATTGACGTACGACACACAACATACTGGGATTGTAGACCGTTCTCGAGTTTACAGCTTGCGTTTGCACACCTTGCTGGGCTTTGGACTCGCGGTGGTGGTGCTCGGCATTGGAGTCGTTGCTGGGGCTGGCGCAGAAGTGGTGATGTTAGTGGTTGTTGAAGCCGGGTTTTCGTCATCGTACTCGTCAGCTTGATGCCGAGACTGGGGGCGTTCATGGCGTCCGCGCCAGTGAAGTCACTGCCACACAAATACGTATTGTTTCACTTAGCAGTCGGTGACCTTCAGCAGCAATAGCTGTAGAAGTGAGTGACCTTGACAGTGTCGAGTGACAGAGAGAGAAAGCACCGCAGTCCTACGACATCTAACGGTTAAATGTAGCAGCCTTAGACTTAG
>JAADWP010000175.1:0-37696 GCA_023336215.1 Globisporangium iwayamae | reverse complement strand
TTGCTGATTCGCTTAGGTGCGAAGCGTCCCCGAGTCTCCCAGTGGGAAAAGTGACCCTGCTGGGCTCGAACCCTCAACGAGAACGATGAATTTGTGGAATTGCACAAGTGCGTTAACCACTGGAGCACCCCGACACCCCTTCATGGAAATAGTTGTCCTACGACTTAATCCGTGGCCGCTGCCGCACTCAATTGTCGTAATGGACAACGCGAAAATCCATATGTACGCCGAACTCGAGCAGGCAGCGCATGCATGTGAGACAATTTTGCTTTTCTTACCCCCATATTGCCCACAACTGAACCCGATCGAAGTTCTTTTTGGGTTGCTGAAGAAGTGGATCCAGAGTCATGCGAACCTGGCTTTTCCTCACTCACCTGAGATGGTGCTCAAGGTCGCAATGTTAGAGTGTGTGAAGCAAGGAAATGACTGCATTGATCTTATGCATCATTGTGGATACAACGTTGGCGGGCTTAACCCCCTTACGTTCGCGTCGCTGTTGAACAACTCTGAGTAGCCTTATTATACAATACAATCGCTTTTCATTTTCCTGTACTCAAACCTGAATATCGCAGCACTCTATCATTACACAGCATCTTGTACCTTTTCATCCCGTTTTGACGCCACGTCGCTTCGTTTGTAAAATGAACAAAATGATTTCAGCTTGGCATTGTGACTCCAAATGCGTGATTAAGCGCTTAACTCGGTCCTTTTAGTCCCCTGATTACCAAAATGGACGAGATATCTAATCCCCGATTTAGCCAACCCTATTCCTCCCAGGATGGTCTTGATAAGGACGGCAAAAGAAATGAAACGCACAATAACATTTCAAGATTAACAAAGAAAATTAAGAAAGAGCAAGGTTTGCGTCAACAGTTCGAACCTTCAAAAGTATTCGAGTATTTAGATACACATCTCCGGATAAAATTTTTCATCAAATTGTCGGATGCATCCGTCTTTACGTATCTTGTTTAGATTGACGTTTGCATGCTTCGACTGGACAGTTTTGATCAACCATTTACGGTACCCACTGTCACAAATCAAATCAGTGTTGTTGCATTCCAAGCTGCCACAATAAGTCGCAAAAGGATTTGAAACAACTGACTTTGCCAACTGCTCACACAACCAAGATGAGCGTGACTCTCGAGCGGCTCGGCCGCGGCGCGGCGTTCCTGCTGCACGACGACGCAACCGCCACGACGCTGCTGCTGGGCTGTGGTGAAGCGAGAGCACCTCTATTGAACGCTGCGTCTGCCGCTGCTGGTGGTGACTCGAAAAGTGCGAACTCTGCGGACGACGGCAGCGGCTACGACAGCGTTGAGAGCGCGGACGGAGGAGCAGGGGGCGCTGGTCCGCCGCTCGCACGCCACGTGCGTCGATACGCGCACGAGCTGCGTGAGATCATGAAGCGACAGGGTGCCGAGACACTCACAGCTGTGCTCGTCCCCGACTACCGCCCCGAGGCGTGCTTCATGGTGCCGTTCCTGATGGAGAAGTGCGCCCTCCCGATTGCAGCAGCTTCCGACAGTCCGCCGCCGCAGTACCCGCCGGTTTTCCTCACGCACGGCACGCGCGCGATCGCGCCACATCACCTCGCCGAGTACTGGTACGTAGTGACAGTAGGGTGTACTTGTGGGGCTCTGCGTGTTCCTAATGTTGTATCTTATGATCACCAGCACTGCGCTTGGCAAGGACACAGCGCCACTCTACAGCGCCGCAGACATCAGCGCAGCCTTCCGCAAGACCCAGGCCATCGGCCTAAAGGCGCGCATGGCTGTGAACGAGCACGTGAAAATCACAGCGTACCACTCGGGCCACGTCGCGGGCGGCTGTGCGTTCTACATCGAGATCGGCGCGACGACGATCCTGTTCGCGCACGACTTCAATTTGGGCGGCGGCCGCGTGCTGCTGCCGGCACAGATCCCGCGTTTGGAGCCGTCCGTACTTATCACGAGGAGTTCGTTTGCGGTCACGGTCTCGGAGACGAAGACAAACATGGAGCGCGAGCTCATGCGCGTGGTGTACGAGTGCGTGAGCTCTGGTGGGAAAGTGGTGATCCCAGTATACAAGCTCGGCTTTTTCCACGAACTCATGACGATCCTGCTCGACTACTGGCGCAAAATGAAGTTCTCGATCCCAATTTACGTCTCAGATGAGACGATGGCGTTCCCGAGTCGCTTCGCCCCACTGCTGCGCCGCACGTTCACGAACGAGTTCAAGACTTTGCTCACGGATCGGGAAGCAAGCGGAACTTCGTCAACCACTGCGGACATCCAAGTGTTTGACTGGAAGCGGATGCAGGCACCAGGGCCGTTCGTGCTTTTCACAGGTCCAGCGAGCATCGCACATGGAGACTCGTTCCGAGCGATCAAGGCGTGCGCGACGGACCCGAAGAACCTCATCGTGCTCTCGGAGAACTGCACACCGGGCGCAGTCAACTACTTGCTGTACGCAGACCCACAGCGGAAAGACGTGGCGAAGCGCCTGGGCGTGAACATCACGTGCGGTGTGCACTACTTCCCGTGTGGCGACGAAGTGGACGCGCGCAGCATCGTGGAGCTCGTTGCGCACGTCGCCCCACGACAGCAGGTGTTACTTGACTACGTGCTGCCAGAGGACATGCAGTTCATCAAGACCCACATCGTCAGCCGCCTCAAGATCCGCAGCTCATCCTCCGGTGTTGCTGGTGGTAGTGATAGTGGAGAGATCCCCTTGATTTCCGAGATCTCGCAAGAGGCTAGCGAGCCGACGCTGATTCAGGCGTCGATGGAGATCCCGCTCAAGATCCACAAGTCCATGTTCAACAACCCGTTCGACGTGCAGGGCATGCTGATTGCCGAAGGTGCTGGCAAGCGCAAGCTCATGCTCGTGACGGTGGGCAACGGCGCACGGCGTCTGAAGAAAAAGCGCCACTCGCTCAGCTTTGCGATCTCGTGGAAGAAAGTGCCCGAGCCGTCGACGCGCGTCAAGAAGAAGAGTGCGCGTGCGCCGTCGTCTGCGCTTGCATTCCTGCTTTCAGCGCCGGCTGAGTCTACGGACGACGACGAGGAACCCGAGGTGCAACCGCAGGCGAACGTGGGTGATATCCTTAATACGCTCCACAAGACGCTCAGCAAGTGGCTCCATGACACTCCGATCGAGAAGAATGACAACCGGTGGCTCAAGGTCAAGTCCATTGGGGTCTCAGTCTCCCCGGAATGGGAGGTGCACCTCGAGTGGTCCTATGAGGACGAAGAGCTCGCCGGACGCGTGCTAGGCATCGCCAAACAGGTGGTCAATGCCGAATTCGCAAAGGCACAGGCATGATTAAGCAAGTACAAGTGAATGGACAAGGGTTTGTTTAGTTATACGCGAGTGCTGATGACTCTGACGGCTTCTCTTTCGAGCGGTAGAACTGCACGAGCTGCGCGTAGACCTGACCGAACGCCGGTGTCGGCGGCTGCACGCGCTCCTGGATCCACTCGGGCAGGCGCTTGCGAACAATGGGGCTCGCGTAGCGATGGTCGACAAGTACGATGCTCGCGTAGTCTCGTTGATGCCGAATCGATCGCCCTGTACACAGCACCATCATCACCACAACATTACTGGTAAGTAAGTACACGAACCCACCGACACAGGTGATAGTAAGTACATGTAACTACGCACCGATCGACTGGTTCACAGCTTTCATGCACAGGCTCTCATAGTACTGACGCCCAGCGCCGGGAGTGCGCTTGTCGAGAAACGTCATCTTCTCCACAAGCTCGGCATCGCGCGCGTTCGGGTACGGCAGGCCGACCATGAGGACGCACCGTGCTAGCTCGTCGCTAAAGTTGATACCTTCCGACATTTTCCCTCCGACGACACTCAGCAGCACAGCGCCACCGCCGCTATTTTCCACACCACCGCTGCCACCAGAGCTTGTCGCGATGGAGCACGCGGCCGAGTACCGCACGAGGACGCTCGCGAGCTCGTCCGACTGCTTGGGTTCGCGGAACACGCTCTTCCTCGCGTGGATGTCGTCCCACTGTTTGGTCGCTTGCCAGCGGCGCACTGCCATCTCCTCGAAACGATACGAGGGGAAGAAGACGACGATGCCGCCCGGTACAATGCGTGTGAGGTTGAGCAGAATGCGGCCGAGCTCGTCCATCGCGTCCACATCGCTACGCCGCGCGAACGTGAACTCGAGATGCTTCTGCGACGGACCGGCCGAGAGGCTGAAGCCGATGAGGTTCTGCGGCGGGATCACGTGGCCACACGAGAACAGGTCGATCTGGTCTTTTGGAACGAATGAGAAGAGCTGATCGATCACTTGGGAGACCTGTACCAAGAGAGGACCAAATGGGAAATTGTAATGTGAGCTTCTCAACATCCAGGCTCTTGAGTATTTATCCAAGCTGGGGGCGTACAGGCTGCATGGTGCCTCCCGCGAGGATCACACTCCGCGCCTTCTGAACGATCTCCTCAAAGTGTACGGCCGGATTCATGAGGATGAACTTGATGGTGCCTTCAACCCCCTTGCCAGCCTATGCTCACAGAACTCCATTAGTCAGTCACAATACTGCCATCATTACCATCCACAACCAACGTCCAGCTTACATTCGGAGGCTGCACGAGGATCCGTCCGTCGCCACCGGCGCTCGTGAGCGCCTTGAGCAGCGCCTCAATCGCTCGGAGTGGGGAAACGTGTCGACTCTCGAAGACCTCATCCTCAAACGAGCTCTGCATGGGAGCTGGCGTTGCGGCATTAGCGTCAGCAATTACATTAGCTGAATTCTCTGCATCCATGAAGCCGAGGAGTTTCTTTGCGAGGCCACTCTCGCCCAGGTACTGGATGATCTTGAACATGTTAAAGTGGTCCACCTTTGCACTGAACAAAAAGTCGTTGATCAGCATCATCTTGGCGCCACTATCACTGTCGTCCTCCTCTTCGGTACTGGTAGCACCAGGCTTGCTCTTGCCCATAAGCCGCAGGAACTTGGTCAGCAGCTCCAGAATCGAGAGCATCTGCTTGATGTAGAACGAGTTCTTGCCCTTGAAGCGCTTTTCGTACTTCTTAAAGTACGCCCAGAGGCTGCGGCGCGCCACAACGAGCTGCTTACTCGTCACCTCGACCGTGTACGTGCTGTTGACGGCCTCGATGATGTTGTGCGCCTCGTCGAAGATCACGACGTTGCCCTCGAGCTGCACACCCAGCGACTCGCGCGTGTCCTTACTCAGCAGCATCGCGTACGGCATCGCGACGATCTGCGCCAGTGGGATGCTCTCGCGCGTACCGTAGTATGAGCAGATGGACATCTCACTTCCGAGCTCGTGCAGGTCCTCAATGTCGTGCACGTGCGCCTACAAGCCAAGGTATAGTGCAAACTATTAGTGATGTACTTAAGTAGTTATCCCACAGAGAGCTCCATCGCACAGAAGGCAAACGCACCAGCGCGTAGTCCTTGTAGTGGCCGAGCAGCTCCTTCTCGTAGAACGGACATTTGGTCGCCGTCTGGTTCTTCTTTTTTTTGTCAGTCTTCTTTGTTTTCGTCTTGCTGCCCTGCAGCATGTCGAGACACTTGTCGGTCATCTGCACGTCCGAGCGCAGCGCAGCAATGCTCGGGTTCGTGCACAAGTTCTTGCGCGAGCCAAGCGACACGACGCGCACGTGGTCACCGAACGCCGTCTTGCGGATCTCGCGCACAAACTGTGAGATCTGTGAGTGTGTGCGGCTGCAGTAAATGATCTTGACGACGCCCAGGTCGGCGGTTTCTTCACTATTGGCGCCATAGGGACCACGCGGATTAGCTGTCGAGGGTTTGCCACCATCGGTGTCGCTCGAGGCGTCCTGAGCAACAGTTCGGTCACTGTCGTACGCGTCGACCAAGTGCTCCTCGCCATCTTCTGACGCACCTGCTAGTTTAGCTGCAGTGCTTAAGCTCCGGGGTAGCTGCTGCTGCCGCTGCTTCTTCTCCTGGTGATTGTACGCAAAGCCGATCTTGCGCTTCTTGGTGTTCTCACTCGGCTCGTTGCGGATCTTCTCGACACCCTTAAGCGCGTCCTTGGCCTTCGCCTGCTGCTGCTGCTCCATGCGTTGCGCGTTCGTTTGGTCGAACGCCGTGAGCCAGCTGGGCTCTGCTTGGCGTGGCGGTGCCTCTTGCTTGTCGACATCACCATCAGCTGTTGATGTTGTTGTTGATGGAGACGCGCGCTTTAGCAGGCCGTACTCATCCGTGTGCTTCGACAGCCACGAAAGTGCGCCGCAGATGAGGCTGATCGACTTGCCCTGCCATAATTATAGCCACAGAGAGAGAGAGAGATAGAGAGAAATAAGCATGGACACAGTAGGCATCCGCCGTGTTTACTTCACGATGACCACGCACGCACCGTGCCTGTGGGGCTCTCGAAGATGCCGACGTGTTGGCTGTCGATGGTGGCGTAGAGCTGCTTCATGAGCTGTAACTGGATGTCGTAGGGCTCGTATGGGAACGAGAAGAACGCCTTGTCCTGCACGGCCTCCTCCGTTGCGTCGGCGCTCATCTTCGTCGTGAATTGTGCCTGAAAATGTGGCCACCAGAATCGCTGCTCTTCTCGAATAGGTACGATATCCCGTATGAAAAATGGTGGGAAGCAAAATCTCTTCTTATGAAAGCTATTAATGATTTGAATCAACAGCAATGCATGATTTACCAATTGACTTTGCACCTCCCAAGCCTTTTTATCTTGCTTAAAAACATAAAATGAAAAGCGCTTCCTGAATTGAGATGGCTACATTTTGGTTGTATTGCAACCCCAAGTCCAACGAAGTGTAATGCCGTTGAGGTGTCAAACACCTCAAAGACAAGTTCGCCTCAGACACAGTGAGCACTACGCGGGCAGCTCAGCAGTGCGCCCTACATAAATACGTCCTTGTACGCTGCCATAGCTTCTCCAACGTGTGCAAGCCGGAAACGGGACCTGAACGGGCGCGCCGGCTCAGCGTCAGTGAGTCGATCGACCAACCCAAAGCCTGCAGACAACGCTTTCTATTTGTTCTGTACGCGTGAAACAGTAGCAATCGTCGCGTCAGAGCATGTCCAAGACTGGTGAGCAGCAGCATGCAGTGCCCCTCGCCAAGACGACTCAGAGCGCTCTGCCGACGCGCGCCGAGCTCCTCGAAGCCTACAAGCAGCAGCACAAGGTGACTTATGTTCACACTAGCCATACTGCTATAGTCTGAAGACAATTGAGAAAAGCTGTGAATAATGCTGATGTACTGCTTTGCTTCAGGCGCTGCGGGAGAAGAAGAAACAGCAGCACAAGATCGTGATCATCGCGAATGTACGCAAGCACCACCCGCACGCCATGGTCAAGCAGAAGGCGCCCACAAAAGACCTCACGGCTCCCCAACACCATCACGATCATAAGCATAACGACGAGCACGCGAGCAAAATGAACTACCTCAAGAAGTTCTTGCACCACGGGCTCATGCGCGGCGAGACATCAGGCCACTTTGAGCGGCCCGAGGGCTGGGCGGCCGATAAGGTGAACCGCGCCATGCACAAGTACTACATGGTCCAGCTCGTGTCGTCCAACCGTCTGCCCAAATACCTCTACGCGCAGAGCAAGAAGCTCTTTGAGGAGTGTTGCAAGTGCCGCCCGCTGGCCAACGGACCCACGATCTCCGAGGCCGACGGTATCCTGCAACTCGCTGGCCCGGACCTGCCCAAGATCATGCGCATCCTGCGCAGTAGGAAGAACAGTGGTATTGACCTGCTGCAACCGCACGGCATCGCTCAGTACGGACAGTTCTTGGTTCACATTTGCTTAACTTCAGAACACCTTGTGACCTGGACCTAGGCTTGTCTAACCACTACGTGCTTGCGGCTAGGCACACGGCGGTGCACGTGGCGGCGCAAAGAGGATACACAGAGCTTGTGCGTGAACTCATCGAGCACTGGAGCGCGCACCCAATGGAGTCGTCGTACCAGAGCTACAGTATCGTGCTACTTCACCGGCTGCTCGAACTGCTTCTGCAGCTGCGCAAGGTGCGCGCGCTCGTGAGCGAGTCGCACTCGGACCTGCGCGATGTCGTGGCACAGATCGGCGTCCCGTTTGCGCACTTCTCCGAGGCGCTCGACAAGCTCCACGACGACACAATCACACTGCAGGACCTGCTACGCATTTGCGGTCACCCGCTCGTGCTCTGCAGGGACGCGTCGGGCAACACACCACTGCACTATGCAGCCGAGGGTGGCTACCTCCCGCTCTGCGAGCTGCTCATCGACTATGGTGCCAGCATCAACGCACAGAACAAGTCTGGCGAGACACCGTACGGGAGTACCTCGAGTCGGAGCAATTTGCCAACATTGTTGAAAGTGTCCTTATTTAACAACCAATTTCTGTGTGTGCCTGTACTTACTTGTGTTTGTGTCTAGTCTCCACTTTGCGATCTCGAGCATGCACCAAGAGGTGTGCATGTACCTGGTCAAGAACAAAGCTGACGTGCGCATCTGTCGGTACGTGGCGCTCACCCTACTCAACAATGTGACGATCCTCGGCACGTTCGTAGACTCGCCGCAGGGCAACGCGGTCTGCAAGGTTATGCCGATCCTGCAGCCGCGCTCGGCGGGTGCGCTTGCGAGCGTCCTTCGAACAACACCGTCCGACCCAGCGAGTCATCGTCATGGCAACAGCACATCCTGGTTTGGCTTTCGTCGCAGCCACCCAAATGGCCATGCCGCCAACAAGCCAACGGCAACAGTAAACCACCGATTCCTCGGGCACAAGAAAGCTGTGGTCTCGCCCGAGATCCCTCTCTCACCACGATCGAAAGAAGAAACCGAGGTCGCAGCAGCCACGAACCAGTCGTCTTCGTCCAACGGTGTGGACGAAGGTATGTACACGCGCGTCGAGTCGCTCTCTTCGTCACCATTGTTCCGAGATCGCAACCCACGAGACGTTGTGTATTTCCGCACCGCCCCCGGGAGCTCGCTCATCAAACCAAATGTGCTTTGCGTTCTACTGGTTGGCGACCACGTGACTGCGTCGGAGATGACGAAATCCAGGGAGAGCCACGACAGAGGCAAGCTCTTCCACTTGCTCATCCAAAACCTGCCCGAGGCTGCAGTGATCGCCATGGACTCGTTTCGCACGCCACTCTTCCGTTGCAGCATGGCTGCAAAGGTGCGCGAGTTCAACCAGCGCTGGGTCGTCAACAACAAGCTCAAGGCCGCACGGGAGAAGCACAAGGCACTGCTCCTCATGATGAAAGGCACCCGCGGACCGAACGCCACAGCTATTAAGCGCCAGAAGCAGCGCCGAAGAGAGGCACAGCAGTGGCTCGTGAACGTCACCTGGCGAGGAATGAAGAAGGTCTACAAGACGCTGCGCCGCCTGAAAAATATGCTGAGCGTACGGAACGTGTTTGCCGCCACCGAGTCCGACTCGGTACATAAGGACAACATCATCTGTGAGCCGAAAGGAATTCTGTACGAGTACGTGTACGAACACTCGGAGTTCCGGGGAGGCTGGAGTCCGACGCTCGTGCTCGTCGTGGAGGTGCGTGAGCTGAGTGTACTTGATGGATGTGCTGCTGTGTGTACCTACCTTCTTACACACTTTGGCTGGCTGGAATAAATCGAACAGACCGAGAACAAGGAGCTGATGGAGCACCCGTGGATCAAGCAACTCATGGACCACAAGTACGTACCTATTTACTGCTGTGAGTGAGCACAGCATGATTTTGTACATCAACTGAGTCTTTGTGTACCTCTTTATGTGCGTACTGCAGGTGGAATTCGTTCGCGAGGCAGACGTTCCGCTCCGAGTTTCATCTCTACATGGTCTACTTTGTCGCAGTTTTCATCGCCACGTGAGTGTCACGTTCGTGTTGCTTGTAAGCCGTCGAATCCCAGTATAAAGCTGCAACAGCCACTTAATTTGTCGCCTATGTTTTCTAACAAGGTACCTGCACGTCGGAGACCCGCTGGTGGGCATGCCGGTCGGAGGCTACCGGAGCAACAGCTTCACGATCCACGCGAGCTTTGTCGAGTACGTGCGCGACGCAGGACGCGTTGTGTACTCGGCCATCAACGTCTTCTACACCTACGATGAGGTAGATACATACGAGAGGCTGCCATGGCTACCTCAAACTTCGAGTGTTGTTCATGTACTTATGCTAAACAATCTACTACTGTTTCGACTGGCAGATCCGATCCTGTAAAGAACTCGGGAGCATCCGAGCGTACTTACGCGACGGCTGGAACTGGTTCGACCTCGTGCAGATCCTGTGCGTCTGGATGCTCTTGATCACGGAAGTCATCGGGATGTCAAATCCAAATTGTACGTACGCTCAGCATCGTTGTCGTTACTTTACTGTAAAGAGCTTGCTGATACGGTGTTGTTCGCATTATTGCTGAAATGGAAGATGGCGCTACACCTGATTTCGAGCTCGTGGAAGTCCAGGACTCGCTGGAGGCTGTCTCGACGTGGCGCAAGTACAACCTGCGGACTACTGTCATGAGCATCGTCGGGCCGCAGATTTTCATTCGATGGATCCGCTTTGCGCGCGGTAACTTGACGCTCGGGCCGTTTGTGCGAATGATCTTCAAGGTGAGCGAGCGCCTTTGTTTTTTGTCAAGAGCTCCAAACAGTTCACTCTGGCATCTACTAAGCTCATCGCCGTTATTTTGGCGTTCTACAGATGTTCAAGGACATCGCACTATTCCTCTTGGTGTTTGCAGTGTTCCTGTTTGGGTTCGCCTTCGCATTCTTCGTTCTTCAGGTACGCCACCGATGTCTTTCACCACTACACCCTAGTGTAGTTGTTGGTACTTATCTACAATTGTCGTGCAGCTCGAAGGCTTCCGCTCGTACTTTGGCGCGATCATGTCGGTGTACCAGATCAGCTTGGGCGCCTGGGAGTGGGACAACATCTACGAAGGCGGCCCCATCGCGATCATGTTCTTCGTCGCCTACACGATCATTGGCACGATCATGCTCCTCAACCTGCTTATTGCGGTACGCAAGGCTCGCTGAAACAATTGCCAACCTGGTGTACTTATTCCGATGTACTTCTTGTGAAATTGTTTCTTATGTATGTGCACATAGATGCTGGGCAACACGTATGACAATATTTGGGAAGACCGACTGCTCTTCTTCGAGCTTGAACGGGTTTGTATTAGTTTTCAGATCGCACTCCAGCGACTCACTCCAGTGTGCTTACATGTATAGTGGCAACAACCTTGTGTACTTATGTTTCACAGGCGAAAGCCACGATCTCGATCCAGACCGCGCTCAACGACAACGATTACGACGAGCGCTACTGGTGCCAGCAGCTCTACGTGCTCGAGGGCGACAAGCCCATCGAGGGCATCCAGTTCCAGAAATTCTGAATCTGTCGCTCGCAATATCTATCACAATCAGAACACGCGGTCGACAATGTCGAGGAAGCCCACGAGGATGAGCCGCTTGCCGCTATGCACGGGTGCGCCGGCGTGCCGGACCTTGCCGCTGTGCACCACGGCGTTGCCCTGCGCGATGTGGATCGTCTCGCCCGAGGCCTCAAAGAAAGTGCCACCGCCCGTGAACTCGCCGGCGTCGTTGAGCAGAATGTTGAAGCTCAGCACGGACCCGTCGCAATGGATGCCCAGCTCGGCACGCTCGCCGTTGCGCGCCTCGTACTTGACGTAGAAGAGCTCGCGGAATGTGATCTGCTTGGCCGCAAAAGGGATCGCGTAGCGCGCATGCAGCTGTGTGAAGAGCCGCTTCGTGAGCGAACCGCGCACCCAGGACTCGATCGGCACGACGCGGTAGCACGGCATGTCGGTCGTCGGGTACGCGGCGTGGCGCTGTGTGCACCAACCCTGTTCGCTGGTCACTTTGTTAAGTACATCAAGCACTTGATGGCACTCGTCGACGCTCCAGATCGATGGGAATGTGTGCGTCTGCAGCATGGACGGATGGGCGTCGAGGCTCGCGATATAGCGCTCTTTCGCGCGTTGTTCACGCTCTTCGCGGAGTGCTTGGAGAGCTGGTGATGAGCTCTCCAGGAGTTCAACAGCGCTTGAGCTCTTGTCTGGAGGTGCAGTGAGGCTCTGGACATAAGAACATCAGTCACCAATGAAGTATGCAATAACTCATGAGACCGAACTTCATAGATGCTAACCTGTAGGAACACTGCGACGTCGTTGCGTCCATGTAACAGCGCGAGTTGCAGCGGCGTGTTGCCGTCAAAGTCTCGCTGCTCAAGAGCCTCACCATCATCACTGATGTCTAAGCAAAATGGCGGCGCCACAAGCATCTTGACGATGTTGAGCTCGCCCTTCTTCACCGCCAGATGCAGCAATGTGCACCCGCCACTCGCGATGTTCTTGCCCTGAATCTGGCTCTTGCCCATGGGCAGCACCACGTCCTGCGTCTTCACGCGTCGGCAGAGCTGTGCGACATCGGATCGAGTCGATGCTCGCGACGTCACTGCCGTTGCCAGATCCTGCATCACTTGCTGCATAAACTCCTCCATCTGCGCCTCGATCGCGTAGTGCAGTGCACAAAAGCCGTGGCTGTCGTGCGTGTTGTCGAACACCTGTGGCGCGAGCGCGAGTGTGGTATGCGGCTGGAGCTGCTGGAAGCGCACAAGGCCGCGCCACACGAGCAGCGCGAGCTCTTCGTCGTAGATGGACGTCGCGAAAAGCAGCGCGGGCTTGCCCATCACGAGCAGCAGCAGCGATGATGGCTGCTGCTGTAAGTCTATCGCGATAGCGCTCTCATCTTTTGCTCCTTCGTCGTAGTTGTCCTCAAAGTCTGCGACAACGTCGTGTAGCGCGCGCGTCGACTGCGCGAGCGACTGCCACGCGAGCAGCTGCCGCAGCAGCCACACGCCACGCCCCGGGTCTTTGTCGAGCGCCTCAAAGAGCCGACAGAGCGCGGCCGTGGCGGTCGTGAACTCGTTGAGCTCCGTCAGCAGGCACCGCGCCTCGAGCGGCCATGGTAGCGCACTGCTCATGCTCAAATGAGCACCGCATCGCATAACCCGATACTGCAACAATCTAACCCGATAGTGCGACAGTCTAATCCGATACTGTAGCCGTGTTGTGGTCGTCGCAACCGATGCACGGTCAAGCAGCTCTTCTCTGGACTGATCCAGGAGGCGGCGTACAGCGACTAGCTCTTCGTCGGCATCAAGGCAGCGGTACTTCTACCAGCTCATGAAGGACGGCATCCTCGGGCACCCGTTTGTTGGTTCTGAGTCAAATTGGAAATTGATTAATGTTATGCAATGTCAAACGAGCTGCTCTCGTGTGCGCTGCGAGTTCCTTACTGCTCCTCATGAACTGATAACTACTCACTACGAAATGTACGCACCTGACAGCACCTGATTTGATCTTCATATGCAGAAGTACAACAGTTTTGAGGCTTGGGACAGGCACTGGGGGACGAATCCGCGATGGCGTACGCTGGTTATCCACAGGCTGGCCCGGAATCAGGTCTGGCATGGTGTCGGACTCTCGCCAAGCCCCTTCAAATCGTCGTCGGCCGTCGCGCACGAACCGAGTCTCGGCACCTTCGAACAGGTAAACCTCCTCGCCATTTCCTCCGCACCCTTCACCATTCCAGTTGAGTGACAATAGACTCGCATTGAGCCGGCGACGTGCAACAATGAGACGAACAAGACCAAGCGTACAGAGTTCGCTGACGCAGTCGTCGTGCACGAGCACGCAGGTGGCTAAATCACCTCCTATGGTGAGAACGAACGTTAGACTCTACTGCAAATGTACGCAAGGCCGCGTCAAGAAGAGCGAGCACGCTGTGGTTGTGCTGTCGGCATCGAAGGGCGCAAACATGCAGATTCAGTGCACGGTCTTGTTGGCGGATGGCGTCTTGTTTCACCGGCTTGAGGGGAGAGGGGGCAGCATCAAGATGCAGCAGAACACCGACATTGTGGAGGCGGTGTACAATGCCGCGAAGGCGTCCCCAACGTACCACGAGCTCTGCCAAGGCAAGAAGATCGCCATTGTCATGGACAACGCACACGCTCGCCACCAGATCGAGATGAGCGTTCCAGAGCGCGACAACATAGCAATCCTACATCTCGCTCCCTACTCGTCAAAGTGCAACCCGATCGAGAATTGGTTCAGTGTTCTGAAGGCGAGTATCAAACGCAACCTCGCCCTGCACAACGAGGAGATGATGCAGCAAGGCAACTACCCGGCGATGACAGCGCGCCGCATGGCAGCTGCTGAGTCGGTGAGCTGCATTACGTCTCGCCTCGTTTTTGCACAGTATGGGCATTCGCTTCGTGCTACCGAAGCCGTGCACCGCTTGGAGAATTTGCGGTGGACACTAAGCTGCCGCTCACTTTGGTTTCCTCATTTTCTCCACGCTGCTCAGATTTTCAGCTATTTTTCCCTAAAAAGCTAAAAAAAACCATTTTACGAATTCTCACTTGGTCTGCATTGATCGCCGAATTGCTCAAGGTGATCGCGAGGTGTAGAAGGCGACAAGTGTTCAAGTGTTCAGGCAATGAACTTCACTGCTCAGGCAATTGACGTGAAATCGTATGTGGATCTGGCTACAGCCGGTCGTCGTCGTCCAGGTCGGGCTCGTGAATCTTGTCGATCGCCGACTTGATGACGTTGTTGTCCTTCGGGTGGAAGTAAAGAGCCGTCGTGAAGAACCGCATGGCGTCCTCGACGCGCCCGAGCTTCTTGGCGACTTTCCCCATCATGAAGTGCACCGACGACTCCCGTGGTGCGAAGTTGCGCACGATCTTGAGCTCAGCCAGCGCCTATGCACCATTCATTACGTACAGCAAGCCGGCTTAGTAAGTGTCCATCCACCCACCCACAAAATTATTCACATCAACCACAGAAGTTAGCACACCCTACACTATCCAATATTCGTACCTCTTCGTAGCGGTGCTGGGTGATCAGCACGTTCGCTCGCTGGAAGCGCGCCTGCGGATTGAGCGGCTGCAGCTCGCCTGCGATTGCGAGCACGCGCAGCGCCTCGTCGAACTGGCGCGTCGAGTGGAGCACCATGCCGAGGAAGCAGTGCAGCAGCGAGCTGCGCGGGTTGATCTCGAGCGCGCGCTTGAAGTGGTACTCGGCGAACTCGAACTTTTCCTGGCGGTAGTAGATCGTGCCGAGTCCGTACCAGGCGTTGTAGTGGCGCGGGTCCGTGCGGATCGCGTGGCGGTAGCAGTTGATCGCCTTCTCAAAGTCCTCGTTCGCCACGTACTCGTGGCCCGAGAGCGTGTACGCGTAGGTGAACGACGGATTCAGCTGGATCGCCCGCTGGAAGAACGTGAGCGCCGTGTCGTGCTCCTTCTGGAGGCTGAAGCAGTTGCCCGCGACGCACCAGGCTTCACTCGAGAGTTTGTCGAACGCGGTCACCTGCTGCGCCAGGTACGAGAGCTCCACCTCTTTTTTCAGGTGCCACAAGGTTGTCGAGTACAGATCCAGTCCGGCCATGCGGTACGGCTCGGCTCGATGCATGGCTTTGAAGACATCGTGCGCCTGCAAAACAAAGCGCAACCAACATACAGAAGTTTGTCAGATTTGTCAAGTACACCCAGAGGTGAGCTTGATTGAGACTGCGAGATGAAATGAGGTCTACCGAGTTGTAATCTGCCATCTCAAAGTGCGCGCGGCCAATCTGGTGCTGCACCCAGCCGGACGCCTGCTGCGTCGCGGGGAGCTGCTCCAGCATGTACAGCGCCTCTCGACACATGTACATGCTCAGCTTCTGATAAATCGAGCCAAACGTGCTCAGAAGCCGCAGCAGTTGCTGCAATAACATCCCACAGAGACACAGTTAACAATCGTTCTAGGATCTAAGCAGCAGTCACGGTATCTTACGAGCCTCGTTACCTGGTTGCCTTCGTGTTTGCTCCTCGCTCGCCGTCTCCTACCCAATGAAGTGTTGGACGCAACCTCGGGAGTGGCTTCATTGTGGAACAGCCGCGTCGCGAGCGGAGTGATCGAGGTCTCTGGCGCCATCGACGATTTGGAGTGCAGCTAGACATGGCATCACTCTATCAGCCCAAGCTTCCCATGGGCACAATCCCACACAACCAAACAGCAATCAACAATAGAACGTACCGGCGTGGTGTCCTCCCCTATCGCTGACGAGAACGACAGCCGAGCGTTGCGGTGGAACGACTCGTCGTCGCTCTCATTCAGCGGGCGTCGGTAGGTCTTCCTTGCCCGTGGGTTGGGCGTCGCACTGCCCGCGACGCCACTCACACGGGGCTTCTTCACCACCTCCGCTGGGTTATTGTTAGCACCTGGTGTCTTGAACGACGAATGGCTCGATGGTGGTCTGTTGACTGCAGTGGTGAACCGAGACAGAGGGTCAGCGCCTTTCGGGGTGGCCAGCGCCATGAGCGGACGCGGCTCGGGAGTGGCGAACTCATCCTCACAGCAGGGGGTCTCACTTGTCGTGTTCGTCATCGTGTGGTTGCTGAGCTCGTCCATGTCGGACCCAGCGTCGCGCTCACCGAGGTCCAGCGTCTTGTCACTGTCCTCGGATTGGTCTGTCGTGCAAGTCGAATACAAAAGTGAGGACATGTAAATAGGTACACACTGACTTCAAGGCCCACACGCACCGCTGTTCATGTGCGTTGACGCGCCAAAGAACTGCGTGGCGTTGATGTTTGCACCGAGCTCGCAGAGCTCTTCGTACGCTGACCAGAGCGTCGTGTCCAGCTCCAAACTGTCCACACAAACACGACAGTCACATTACAACACCATCAGTGCATCTTAAAGCATCAACGCGGTGGTACCTCTTGGTGAAGAACATGATCGCCTGCTCTCTCCTGTTTGCTCGACGACAGATACGTCCCATGAGATACAAGCCCGCGGCGCCATTCGGGATCTGCGCGCTCGCCTGAACGTCCACAAAGTGGTGGTCGCCGTCGCCGCGCAACGCGTTCTCGGCCTCGATGAGCTTGCCCTGCTGGAAGCAGCAAAGCGCAAGCAAGTAGCGGTTCTGCGCGCGCTGGGAGCCCTCGAGCACGGCGATCGCTTGGTTTACACGGCCCGAGTGGTGGTAGCACTTTGCCAGCAGAAGCAGGTTCTCGTCCGTCCGGCGCTGCAAGGAATACGCACACCAATAAGCGCGTTAGCACCAGCGAGACACGCGTACTCCACATGAAGCGATAAACGCACATGAGCCACCAGTCGCTCGGCGAAGAAGCGCGCGTTGTCGTACACGCAGTTGGCGAGGTACTGCTGCACTTTTTCCACGAGCGTCGCCTCGAGCGCGTCGATGAAGTCGCTCTCTTCCTTTACAGCAAGCGCTGCCGCCGCTGTTGGTGGCGCCCTCGTCACAGCCGCTGCCGCCGTCATTCTGTCGCGCTTAACCACTGGTGGTGGTGGTGGTATTGTCGGTCAATGCACACGCAGACAGACACGGAGCGCTTCGATTGCTCCCGCAAGGTGTCGCGCCGCTTGCTTGGCCACTTTTTGAAACTCCTTTGCTTCTGCGGGGGAATTGAAGTTCAAAATTCACCAAACAGCGTTGTGTCTAGAAGTAACACAAATGTTACAAATCAGCGAGTTCGAAGGAAGGAGCTGATGAAAATGGAGATAGTCACACCGCTGGAGTGAGAACACGAATGAGCTCGCTCGCCCGCTGGCTTCTGGTCTCGTGGCTTCTTCTTCTTTGAATACCTACTACTGCTACCAGTAGTAGGATCCGAGAAGACCTCGCCAGCGATCCAGCAGCATGAGTTACTGACCTCTCGGCATTCTTCACGGGCCTTCCTTTGCAAGGCTGACAACTCAACTGAAGGTGCATGCATTTTTTGTTTGATTGAATTTGTTCAGCGATCTTTTTCTCCTCAAAACGAGCAGCTACAGACAGTGTTGCTCTTGGGTGGGAACATCTAAATGACGGACACTTGTCTCCCTTTCTACCTACCTACTACCTACAAGGGCTCGCGCCTTGCAACACGATGAGTGATGCATCCAATCGCCTCTCTTCTCTCTTTTCACATAGACAACTCACGCTCTCTCTCTCTCTCTCTCTCTCGCTCGCCCTCTCTTTCTCTTGTTCACTTCACTCAGGGGGACCCAGTCGCACTTACTTCCTGTCGGCGCCGAACGGGGGAAGCGTGTTGAGGTTCTGGAAGTCGTTGGTCGAGTACGCTCGGCGCGAGCGCTGGAGCGACGATGCCGGGCCGTCGTGCGGCGGTTGCTGCTGCGCCTGCTCCAGGGAGCGGCGCTCTTCCTGCTGCACGATGGCCTGGAGGCGGCTCGAGGCGTCCTGGAGCGCGAGAAAGTCCGTCTCCGACACGTTGCGCAGCGTGTTGAGCGTATTGTCGCTCAGCGTGTGCACGAGCTCATCGCCCTTGCTCTTGGCACCACCGCCAGCAGCTCCACGGTCTTCGCTGTCGCTGCCGTTGCTCGCGAGCGCCGCGATCACGCGCTGCTGCTCGAGGATGATCGAGCGCATCTGCTGTGCCGAGAGCTCGTCCTCGCGGTCGTCGTTGCGCGAGTTGGCACGCAGGATGTCCTCGATCACCACGCCGCGGCTGAGCGCGTTGTTGTAGAGCAGCCACGTCTGAATCTTGCCCGGCACGTAGAGCGCCGAGAAGAAGAGGATCATGCTGAGTGAGACCATACCCAAGAACGCGTCGTGGATGAAGTAGATGTTCTGCACGAAGCGCGAGTTGCTACCCAGGAAGAGCAGCGACCAGCACCCGATCGCCGCGATCAGGTAGCCCATGCTCAGCAGGCACTGCCACATCCCGTCCACGAACACGAAGGCTACGACGAGGCACGCGACAGTCAGGATCACGAGGATGAGCTTGAGGAAGCGCACGAGCCCCGTCTCACCGTAGCGGGACGTGTTGATGAAGAGCGCCGAGATGGAAAAGTAGACGGCCGCGATCGAGAAGCAGATCGCGAACGGCAGCCACGTGCCCGTCGTGAGCAATGAGTGGTACGGCTCGTAGGCCGACACAATCGCGAGCGCGATGACCGTGAAGAGCACACCCTTCAGGGTCACACAGACCTTGGCCCACGGCCGCAGCGTCGAGAAGTACGCGTTCTCCTCCTTGAACCACGCCTCCCAGCTCTGGTTCGTGTTGCCACCGTCACCGCGCATCCATTTGAACCAGTCGCTGAAGTCCTCGACCACGTCCGACCACTCGAACGCCAGCGGGTTGAACCAGAACGGCGAGAAGCACCAGGACGCGACCACGAGCCAGAGCGACCACGTCATGGCAAAGTACTGCTCACCGACCGTGAACACGTAGTAGATTGAGAGGCCCGCGGCGATCTCCACGCCGGCGTACAGGTGACTGCTCGCGTAGAAGCGGTAGAGCTCGTCAAAACGCGAGTGCTTGGTCACGAAGCCGCGGCCAGTGGCGCGATACTTGGCGCCACCGGCGAGGATCGTCTGGCCATAGTAGAACCACTTGGTACCGATGTGGAAGAGGAAGTAGAGCGGACCGCCCGTGACGAAAATCATGAACACCTCCTTGATCGCCGCCTTGAAGCCACGCTCGACCGAGATCGTCGCCAGCAACGGAGCGGTCGTGAAGAATGCCACAGAGCCGAGCAGCATCTGCAGCTGGCTCAGCAGCACTGGCGTGCGGCCGCCCACGCCTTCGAGCGACAGCAACGAACGCAGCAGGTTGAAGTACAGAAGGATGTACACGGTCCAGATGATCATCGACATGGACAGGTAGAAGCCCACGTGGTTGTAGTAGAACGACAGCAATTTGAAGAAGTCGAGGCGCTGACTAATGCGGTACACGTCGCGCGAGAGCGACTGCTCGGCCGCACCCTGCGCAAGCTTGGCCTCGAACTTGTAGATCTGCTGCATGCCCACATCGCGGCCCTTACCGCACTTGACGTACTCGGGGAAGGCCACCGAACCGCCGCGCAGGCAGTTGTTGTAGCCGGCGAAGATGTCTTCCGAGAGGTTGATGCCCTTGCTAGCCTTGCTAATGCCGCCGCGTGTGATGAAGAAGAGCTTGTTGAACACATCTGGGTGGCCGTAGTGCAGACGCACGCGCAATGGGCGCGCCATCGTGCGCTGGCCCAGTGTCACGAACGACGTCTCCTGCAGCGCCATGTAGTTCGCGAGCGAACTCACGCTGCCCGTGAAGATGTGTTCCGGGAGGCCAACGATCGTGTACGGACGGTCGGGGGTGCCCGAGTCGAACTCCTCCAGCATGTTGCGCATCTTGAGCGCTTCCTCAATGTACCCATCCTGGTTCATGTCGATTGTCTGCAGGTTCTCGCCGCGCGTGAACACAATGGCAGCGTTCTGGTTCTCCGGCTTGCCCTCTCCGAGAATCGGGTTGCCCGGCAGGCGAATGCGGTAGATCTCCTCGACCGAGCCGAGTTCCTCGCCGCCTTTGATCAGCACCGTGAAGTACGACTGCTCCTTCTGGTAGTTCACACGCACCTCATCGATGTACGCCACGCGCAGGTTCGGGAAGCGGTGCAGCAGGAACTCAATGTCCTTGGCCTTTGGGTCGTTGTTGCGCTTCTGGCGACCGTAGATCTGGCACGCCACCACGTACGTAAACTTGGTCTTGATGAGCTCCTCAATGCGCTCGACCGGGACCTGCTCGATCTCGGCGAGCATGCGAATTGCAGCCTCGCCGTACATCATACCCTGCACAGTTCGTGTGAGCGTTTGGCCGCGCAGAGAAGCCCAGAGACGCAGCTCAATCGCAGTATTTGGATCTTTCCAGAAGTTCTTCTTGGGTTTGACGCGCTCGAGAAAGTTTTCCCAATCCTTCTTGTACAGCGTCTGCAGGAACAACAGCGTGTGCACGTCGAGACCGTCCTGCTTGCTCTCCAGGTCGGACTTGGAGTAGAGCACATCTTCACCGTAGAAAGGGGTCATGACGCTCCACGACTTCATCTCCTCGAGCAGCGGCGCCAGCGGCATGTCCATGAAGAGCGAGTTGACAAAGAAGAGCAGGCGGCGGCGCGCATCGTACGAGCGCGGCTCGGCGTCAATCTTCTGGAGCGTCAGCAGGCCGTGCAGGTGCTTGACGATCACATCCGCGTGCTGTTCGAAAGCCGTGAGCGTCACCTGCTCGCCTGTGTAGTCGTCGTCCCACATGAAGCCGCGCTCTTGGGTCAGGATCCACGTGAGTCGGTCCGAGATGCCCTTGACCTCGGCGTAGATCGGGTCGCGCTCGTCCACCTGGCGGATCATGCTCTTGGCCAGGTTCAGGAACGTGCGCAGGCGGTCGCGAATCTGCATGATGTGCGCGCTTGGGATCGAGTGCGTCACCTTGCCCTTGTTGTCCTTGGGCTTGGCGGTCTGTTGGAGCGCGGCGATCTTGGCGACACCGGAGCCGCGGCTTCGGCGTGGCACATTCCCACCGAGAGACGACAGGCCCGTGGTACTCGCCGACTTGGTCAGGCCGCTCGTCATGGGGCGGTACGCCGACTGCTGCGGGAACTGGAACGATGAGTAGTCCGACGGGTTCTTGCGCACGGGCACGAACTTGGCGTTGCTCTTCCAGCCGCCTAGGTTGCCCTTGAGCAGCGAGAGCAGATCCGCGAGCGCACGACCCGTGGTGGACACGTTCTTGAGGTTCAGCGCGCGGAAGACGCCGCGCGCGGCCCATGAGTTGAGCGTCGAGCAGATGTAGCGCACGTCGTTCGTGTGACACGGGCCGAGGATGTTGATGAGTACCCAGTTCGCGAGCTCCCAGATCTCCTCAATCGCCTCTTCAACCATCGGGTTTTCGCCGAGCACCTCGAGGAGCTTGTCCTGCACCACGCGCTCCGAGACTGAGCTGTCACTCGCGTACACGTCGAGGATGTTAGACGTGAAGTTCTCAAAGCACCCCGCAAGCTGGAACTGCGGCAAGTAGATCTCGCGCTGGTAGCCGTTGAGGCGCTGGAAGCGTAGCAATGATTGCTCCTTGTTCGAGAGCAGGTCGTCGGCGCGCATCGCCTCGATGATCGTGTCCCAGGCGACCGAGAACGAGAACCACTTCTGGCGGCGCTGGTTCTTGAGCTCTTGCGCAGTCTGCTTGCGGCGCGAGAACGAGAGCAGTGGCGTCTCGTCATTCGCCGACGCCCTGCTGGCATTATTGGCAGTGCGTCCAGGGGCCGTGGCCGCAGTTTCGCTGCCGGCGAAGCGGTCGAGCACTTCGTGGCCAATCATCGACGCGCCGTAGTTCGTGGACGCGGCCACCGTGTCAGCGATCTGCACGCCCGTCTTGGAGTGCGCCGAGATGATCTTGACGTTGAACACGTCCGCGGCACGACTGAACGCGGCGCGCACGCGGCCAAAGTTGCGGATCTCGCCAATGTGTGACGAGAAGCCCACGAAGGTGCCCGTGACAGCGACCCAGATGGCGTTCCAGATCGTGATGTCGACACAGAAGACGAGGAAGAAAGGCACCCAGTTGAGCAGGATGAGCAGCGCCGTGGTAACCATACTCACGTTGCTCTCCATGTGGTCGGCGTAGAGCAGGATCGACGGCACGATGAGCGGGTAAATCTCGAACTTGTAGCTGAAGAGCAGCTTCCACGAGAGCATGGTCACCCAGAAGACCTGGTACCCGAAGCTCTTGGATGCCGGGTCCAGCACGTTGTCGCCCACGTACAAGCGATTCATCGGGTTGATGATGTCGCGGATCACGGCCACGGGCTTGAAGCGTGTGCGTCGCAGCCAGTTGTTCAGCTGCGGGGTCACCTGCAGCACGCAGTTGAAGAGCCCGGGCAAGTGCAGGAAGATCCCAGTCGAGTAGTACACGCTCCACCAGTCGCCGCCGAAAGTCCACGCGTACCAATACAACGTGAGTGTCGTCACGCTGAGCGCCAAGTGCCACACGATGCGCGCCACGTGGCGGTAGAGCGTCGCGCTCGTCGCGCACTCGTCGTAGACAGCAAAGATGTCGAGCGCGTCGCGCAGGATCGAAAGCAAGAAAGGCGTGATCATCGTGGTCGCGACAATCTGGAGGCCGGCTGTGAAGCCTAGCTCCTGCTCGTTCGCAAACGCGAGTGTCGCCAGGAAGTGGAACGCGATCACGTGGAAGTCGAACACGCGGTTGAACGCGCGCAGCGGCGCGAGCCACGTGCGCTTTTCCAGGAAGGTCTTCTGCGACTCGGCGAAGCCCTCGGCGATGCTCTTGCGCTTTGGCAGCGAGCTGCCGCCGGCAAACGTCGATCCGTAGCCGCTGCTGAGGCCACTACCACGCGAGGACGAATTCTGGAGACTGCCATCGCGCTTCTGCTTGAAGTAGGCCATTGGGTTAGGCGAGTTCGTCTCGACGACGTCCTCGTGCTTGTAGTCGAATTTCAGGCACTCCGTACTCCAGAAGAACTCGTTAAAGTCGTCATAGTTGTGGCGGTCCTGGTGGTCGTCATTCGACACCATCTGCGCCTTCACGAGACCGTACACGGGCGTGATGACCGTATCGAGGAAGTAACCGGCTTCACGCTCACTGTGACGCACGGCCGGGAATTCCTCCTTCATCTTGTGGAAGAGGAAACACAAGTACTCTGGCGAGTGGCGCGCGTTGCTGGCCTCGCCCCAGATGAAGAAGAAGAGGCAGATGTCGACCGAGATCTCGTCCACGTTGCTCAGCCCACCCTGCGCCGGACGGGTCTCATTCCAGTGCAGCGACGGGATCTCAAGCTTGCGGCACCACTTGCTGTAGTTGCTGAACACGAGGTCGTGGAGCTTGCGGTACGGGTTCGCGCCCTTGCGCGCCGAGTTGGTGAGCAGCATCACAATGTGCTCAGTCTGGTTGCGGAAGTTCGCCAACTGGAAGCCGTACGAGCGCTGCACGTTCATGGCGATGCGGAAGATCGTCGCGTACTGCTGCATGTTGCGCGGCAGCTTGAGCGGCGAGAAGAAATTGATCTTCTCAGCGGACGCCGGCAGCTCCGCGGGCTTCCAGGCACGTGCGTCCGAGCTGGCCGAGATCGGTGCCGCCCAGGTTAACGACGACTTGGTGGCGTTGCCTCCTTGCTTGCCACTGCTAGTGAACACGTTCTTCGCAGCGCGCGTCGTGTAGTACTGGAAGAAGGCGCCGCCCACGGTGAGCGTCGTCAGGATGCTGTAGATCGTCGAGCAGTGCTGTGTGCAGATGTGCGAGCTTGCGTACCCGTCGCCGCCGTAGATATAACCGGCCATGTTCCACAGGTTCACGGCGACCTCGTCCTTGGTGATCCACGACGAGAGCGACATGACGAGCGCGATACTGCCGATGCACGACGTCGAGATGATGAGCAGGTGCTTTGGACCGAATGGCGAGAACGAGAGCCCGACGCCTGTGGCCACGAGCGCGGCCGTGAGGATGCGCGCCGCGAGCAGCGGAAGGAACTGACCGATCACGACGCCCGCATACGAGCCGAGCATCGCGCCGAGTGCCGCGGAGCTCACAAGTGACAGCACGCCGCCAAACACCACGCCACAGAGGCATGCGATGAGCGTGTGAATCCACGCGAGTTCCTCGAGTGAGCTGATGCTGAAGATGCCGTAGAAGCTCGCGATGAGCCAGAGTGTGCTCATGTACGCGGCCGTGAACACCGGATGCTTGTAGCCGTAGAAGATGATCAGGAGACTGATACCGGCGTTCAGGAGCGCGAAGAAGTTTACGAGGCCCGTCTTGATCTTGAGCGCCGCGTACCACGGGAGTCCGTAGTCCACCGGGTGCGCGTTGATCCACGTCGAGGTCGGAAAGCCCTTCGGGTTGCAGCCCACGGACGTGTACCTGTTCGGGTTGCCCTGGTACACGCGCACGTAGTCGATCGTGAAGTTCGACGGCCAGAGCGAGTCACAGATCTGACCTTCGCACGGCGGCGAGAACTTTTCCGAGACGGCGGTACTCAGAATCAGGTAGCTCGGCTCCACGGGCACCTGGCGAGGCGGGACGCCCTCGGACCAAACGTTCAGCGCCGAGCCCGGGATCTCAAAGAGGAAATTGCTGTCCATCCACCAGCGAATGTACCCCTCCGGACCGGGGGACCAGTCCAGCTGGTACAAGTGGTACGACATGAACGCATTCGACTCGAGCTGCGTGAGCGCCGAGAGCGAATCAAGTCCGATTTCGCCGTAGTAGTCCGAGTTGATGCGTGTGCGGTCGCCGAACTTCAGCCCCTGGTACCACTGACCAGGGCCTGGAAGCGTCTCCGAGTCCGGGCGCAAATTTGGGAACAGACTCGGGCGGATCTGCAGCGACGTCGAGATGTACGCCGGCTGGTCGCGCGCACGGATTTGCGCCTCAATCACATCGATCTCCGTGGCGCCGCGGCCCTGGAACGGGTTGAGGCCGTAGTTCTCCGGGTATGAGTCGTCGTCGTGCTTGTCCGTCTTGTTGCCACACGCGTTGATCTTCTGGTGCACGCTTTCCGCCTTCTCAATGTACGGTGAACAGTGATCAAAGCTCCACGGCCAGTTGTCGTCCTGCGAGCCGGTAAACGCAGCGCGACCGAGGTTACCCATTATCCAGATGGCGGGCCACGTGCCAGGAATACCCCACTTGCCCGGGAGGATCGCGCGCACTTCAATGAAGCCGCCAGTGAAGCAGAATTTGTTCCACGTCTGCATCGAGCCACTCACGTACTTTGAGCCGCGGTACTTGATCTTGGGCTTCGAGGTCGTGATGATGAGGTTGTCCTTGTCGATCTGCGTGGCCTGCGGCAAAAAATGGTGCTGCCCCATGTTGGTCGAGTCGGCAATGTCGATGGCAGTCCACTTGCGATCAAAGCCAGCGCCGAACGAGCGCTTCGAGTCGTTGAACTCGTCCGAAAAGATGAGTTTGTACGTGTAGTGCGACGTGTTGGAGCCAATGCGAGCTCCACTCGCGGGCACTTGCGCGGTGTAGAGATCGAGTGGCGTCTCCGGGTCAATCCAGCTCTCGTTTCCGCTGCTCTTGCCGCTCCAGATAATCGGCACCTTCGCGTCCACTGTAACGGTGGTGGTTGCATGCAGCAGCAGCAACGCGCCGAGGGCGAGCCGCTGCGTCGAAGAGCTCATTGCAGCGATCTTCTGTGCCGCTGCGCGTGGTGTGGGGTTACGGCGCGATGTGTGATGCTTGCTTGCAACAATGCAGTCCGCTGCTTGCGTGTCGTGTGCAATGTACACTGCTTGCGGATGGTTGTGCGGACGGACAGAGGCGCGTTCACGTCGAAGAGGACGGCTGCTGCTGCTGGTGCGCGCGTGCGACCCAGTGCGCAAATGAGCGAATCCGGCGGCGCTTGTTGTTGCTTGGGCAACGGAAAGCTGCGATCTGTTGCGTAAGTGGGCCGGGTTTTTGGTGGGTGGCACTAGCACTTTATCGATTCTAAACTTGATATTTGTATACTGATTTCTAATTGAAAGTGTGTTCGGCTCGACCCGTCGGCAGCCTGAGTTGCTTTTAATATGAAGCTCAGTATGGTGGGCAAATCTCCCCCCAGAGATCCAACAAGATGGGTGGTGGACCCTCGAGCTTTCGAGCTTTCGAGCTTTCGAGCTTTCCCAGCCCCTGGCAAACAACAGGGAAAGAGAGGGAGCGGATGACAGTTTGGATCCACGGGCAGAGAACGGGCGGCCTGAGACTGACTGGGAAGACAAGTAGGCGGTGACGCATGGCGCATACGCACCCAGCTGGCGCGGTGGCTTCGCCCCGGCGACAACGGTCCACCGTCCAAAGAGCGAGCGAGCGACCGAACAACCGCGAAAAGTAAGAAAAGGGCTCCAGCGAGACCGCGGGCGTGCGGACGCGAGTGTGCAGAGCAGAGAGCCCAAGCACCAAAGACCTTCCCGCAAGAGCCCACGCGCTCGCTCGCAACAGGACAGACACCAAGCAGCGAAAAATGTTGATGCAACGCTTATCCACCCGCGAGCATCTACCCCTTGCTCCATCCATCATCGTATGTCCGTCCATTCATGTCCGTTCTGGTCCCTGGTCCACAAAGCTCGCAGTCCGCAGGCCAGGTCAGAAGACTGCTTGGTGAGTGTGGGCACGTGTGCTGACTGACTTTCACCGGATTTCATGCTCGGACTAAGCAGAAATCAAGGAAATCAAGTGCGGGCTCATCGAGTGGGAAGAACTCCTTGGGTCCAAACCGATGACAACGGACACGGACACTACCACCTCACATCGGGAACATGTCTCCAAGCAGCCGCACACGGTGCTCCAGTCATTTTTTTTGTGCGAGCGTTTTCGAAATGATTGGACAGAGCTGCTGAAAAAACGATTGAGTGCGTCTGTCAGTCAGGCTATTTGTAGACTGCCAGTGCTGTCCACTTCTAGCGTCGTTCGTTCGAAATTTTCAATTGGTCTTGTGTGTGGTGGCGAACTGGCCAACCGCCCGTCTTGCTGACCCTTTAGTTACAAGCAAATCAGGAGGACTCGTGAGCCCATGAGGCGCGCGACGTCATCGGTTCGACAAGGAGACACGTTTTCGTTCGGCCCTTTTGATTGACAGCTGGTCATCTGGTCGATTGATTGACACTTGCTTGAGTCATCCGGTTGAGTCGCTGGCGTTCGACTGGATGAGTACCAGGCAGTGCATTGCGTGAGTGCACATGTGGGTCTGTTATCCAGTTTGCAGGCCACGAAGAGATTCAATTTTTCTGTTGCCAGCCGAACAGAGGGCCCTGCGAGCTCAAAGCTTTCGCTGGTTATCTGATAACAACACGCGCGCTGGGAATTGATCCATTCTGGTGCGGCAGCCACGTTGCATTTCCTATGTATCACACACACACACAATCGCCAGCAAATCTATCAAGCTGGCGATCAGCATCCGCACCAGCATAAACGAATGAGCACATTCGGTGGACATGGTGCGATCACCGTTCTCATCCGATCTGTAGCCTCTCTCCTGATTACAAGACCGTGCTTCTATTCCAAGCTGCCTGAATCTTCGACAAAGACATGCAGTACCATCATTCTGGTTTCAAATTGTGAGTTCACTTGTGGGACGTTACGTAGAGCGCTCCACATTCTGCCTGCCACTCGTTTTGACCAGCCAGTGACACACACACGAGCAGCTCCGACGGGTGTTCATTCGCATCTCATCCCGCTCTTGCATCATGTGGCTCCGACGCAGCCTCCCGACGCTTGCCGCGCGCCACAGCAGCCGCGTGAGCCAGCCCCGCAGCAGCTGCCTGCAGTCCGCGCTTGCGGGCGCGCGCGACTTCTCGAGCTCCGTGTCCGCCAACCTGATTCGCAATGTCGCGATCGTGGCCCACGTCGACCACGGCAAGACCACGCTCGTGGACCAGCTGCTCAAGCACGGCGGCAACAAGCTGTCGGAGGACCGCGTGATGGACTCAATCGACCTCGAGCGCGAGCGCGGTATCACCATCATGTCCAAGACCACGCGCGTCGAGTACAACGGCCACGTGCTCAACATCGTCGACACGCCCGGTCACTCGGACTTCGGCGGTGAGGTTGAGCGCATCCTCAGCATGGTCGACGGCGTCGTGCTCGTCGTCGACGCGACTGAGGGACCGATGTCGCAGACCAAGTTTGTGCTCACGAAGGCACTTAACCAGGGCCTGAAGCCGCTCGTGGTTATTAACAAGGTCGACCGCGACACCAGCCGCCTGAACGGCGACGTCGAGAACGAGCTCTTCGACATGTTCGTCGCGCTCGAGGCCAACGACGAGCAACTCGAGTTCCCGGTGCTGTACGCTTCGGCCAAGAACGGCTGGACCGTGCGCGACCTCGACGACGCGGACGAGCCGAAGACCAGCATGACTGCGTTGCTGGACGAGATCATCAACTACGTTCCGGCCCCAGTCGCGGACGCGACCGCTCCGTTTGCTATGGCCGTGACCATGATTGGGTACGTTCGTTTCTGTGTGTATGGATTGTGTGCGACGCCATCACCTTGCTAACACGAAGATTTCCTCTTTTGTGTATCTTTTTATGCAACAGCCACGACCCGTACGTGGGCCGCCTCGCCACGGGCCGCATCCACGCCGGCAGCATCAAGGTCGGCGATGCTATCCAAGTGCTCAACCTCGAGAGCAAGCAGCTCGAGAGTGGCAAGGTGACCAAAATGTATGTGACGCGCGGTACGATCAAGTCCGAAGTGACGTCGGCCACGGCAGGCGACATCATCACCATTGCCGGTGTGAACGCGTTCGTGTCGGACACGATCTGCGACGCCACGGTCTCGGAGCCGATCCCGTCGCCAACGCTGGACCCACCGACGATTTCCATGACGTTCGGCGTGAACGACTCGCCGATCGCCGGCAAGGAGGGCAAGTTCCTCACGTCGTCGCACATCAAGGAGCGCCTGAAGCGTGAGACGGAGAACAACGTCGCCATTTCGGTCTCGCAGAGCGAGTCCTCGGAGGCCTTTAACGTGCACGGCCGCGGCGAGCTGCAGCTGGCGATCCTGATCGAGGAGATGCGTCGCGAGGGCTTCGAGATGTGTGTCTCGGCGCCGCAGGTGCTCTTCAAGACGTGCCCAGACACGAAGCAGAAGCTCGAGCCGATCGAGGAGGTGACGATCGACGTGGACGCCGACTACTCCGGTTCGGTCATCGACAAGCTCTCGAACCGCGGCGGCGAGATCGTCGAGTTCAAGGAGATGCAGGACAAGGTGCGTCTGCAGTTCAAGATCCCGTCGCGCTGCCTCATGGGCTACCGCAGCGAGATTAAGACGGACACGCGCGGCAGCGGCGTGCTCAACTCGATCTTCCACGGCTACATGCCGTTCCAGGGCTCGGCCTCGGCACCGTCCAAGGGCAAGCTCATCGCGTCGGCGAACGGCGTGGCCTCGGCCTACGCGCTCAACACGCTCGAGGACCGCGGCGAGATGTTCATCAAGCCTGGTGACGAGGTGTACACGGGCATGATCATCGGCGAGCACACGCGTCCCGTGGACATCGAGGTGAACCCGACGAAAGAGAAGAAGCTTTCGAACATGCGCGCTTCCGGCACGGACGAGAACATCCGCCTCTCGCCCATTCGCACCATGTCGCTCGAGGACGTCGTGACATACATCGGTGACGACGAGATGATCGACGTCTCGCCCTCGCGCATCCGCATGCGCAAGCGCGAGCTCTCGGCCAACGACCGCAAGCGCTCGGCCACGAAGAAGAAGTAAACATGTGAAGCCATTGCGAAGAGCACAAGGCGTTCGAAGGACGGGTGGAAGAGAAGAGCTGCTGGGGGTTCTCTAGATTGCATGTTATTACAGATAGATATAGACAACAGTCAGACGTGCCTGAGCGCATCACTGAGTGATATCAGTAAGGCACCTGTCAGCTTCACAAAGTTCATAGAAAAACAAACACCGTGTCAAAGATTCACCGCCGTTTTCTGGGCTTATCTATTTGCCTTGCATTATTCGAGCAAGCTTCATGCAAGCACAGTCATCGTCGGCATCTTAGGAGCGTCATGGCCCTGCAAAGGACAGCAGGTAGCGGTGCAATGGCAATGACAAGTCTGGTAGCTAGCTCTGTTTGAGAACCCAGCAGCATATAGTCACTAAACGCGACTCAAAGGAGCAAAGCTTGTTTGGATTCACCCATGTTACGCCACCATGTTGCTACGCGTCACTGTGCGGTTTGCGCATCTTCTTTCCGAAGCTGAGGAACTTGTTGACCGAGAGCTTCTTGGACTTTGGGATCTTCTGGTCCACGAGGAACGGGTGTAGCACCTCACGGGGGCTTGGCGGTGCGAGCACCGCGACCTTGAACTCGCTCGTCGTCTGCGGTGAGAACCCACAGTCCGAGAGGTTCTTCCCAATCGAGTCCAGGTTCTTCTCGGCAATAGTGCGAATCTGTTGAAGGCACAGTGATCATTCAGATGATCGAACATGTGAGTTCACAGAAATCAGATGAACACCTTCTGCTCCTCCCACACACGACATACACGAACGTACCACTGTGATGTCGGCATCCAGCTGCATCGGGTCCACGTCTGAAAAGATATTCCGGCTGTCGGCAGCAAAGCACTCGTCAATGTCTTGCTCTGGAGGCGTCGACAGGTTGATGAAGAGCTGCTGGATCGCTGGTGAGTTCCTCTCAATGAATGGATTCAGAATTCTGTTCGGGAAAACAAGGTGCGTTGACGAGTACGTTAGTGGCCCGACAATCCACATACACAGCAACGTCACTCGCTGGAAAGCAAGTATACTTGAACTGAGGCTCTCTGTCGCCGAACATCACGCATGTCGCTGTCTTGAACAACAACTTCGTCACCAGCACGAGCACGCGACGCGTCTCAGGTGGCGGCTCCTTGTCCGCGAGGTTGTACAGGTGAGGCGTCGTGATCGCAGGACACACGAAGCGGAGGAACAGGAAGCCGCCGATGACCGACTAAAACAAAACACACACACACAATCACAAGCATGAGTACACACACCAACAACAGGAATGATTCGACAGATAAAATGGCAAACTTACTCGAGTCAGCGACGCCGGGTCTTCGACAGCGATCCCTTCGTACGATCCGTCGAATCGACTGATTACTTTCGAGTTGAGATGCGAACAGATGTGAAAATACGACGACGGTATCTACGGACACAAATAACATACGAGAAGGAGGACAATCGCATTCAGTGTGAGAAGCAAGCTTTTTAGCAAACATGACCGCTTTTTCAATAAGCATCACCGCCACCACATACCAGGTGCGCGTTTCTCAAAATTGCATCCAGGATATGCTGACAGGCTCTCATGAGATTATCAGCGTTCGCGTTCACACTCGATCCATCGCGGAGTGCCTGAGAGTGATAACACGCACAGGAATGAACATTGTCAGACTTGGCACTCACAGCGCCATTGTGAAATACTAGTAATCTCCACAAGCACATCGACGATACGCACCTCCTGCTTGTCCGGATTCAGTTCTAGATCGGCGATCTTGAGCGAGAAAGTGTCTTGAAGCGGGTCTGTGAGAACGACTCGGATGAACTCCGAGCCGACGCATTTACTGTACGAAGACACGAGACGACTCGCGTAATCGTCGGACCGAAACAATGTCGCGACATTCATGACAGACGCCACTTCGATCTCGATCGCCCAGCGAATGAGCCGACTCAGTCGGTTGTGGCTCCCAAACAGACGCAGCAGCGGGTACAAGAGCACCATCTGCAGTAGATAACGAACAACAAACACAGTATGAGACAAAAAGGTCATACGAGGCGTAAGGCATTGTCAATAAACCCGATTGCAAAGTTAAATGCCACCTTTTCTTCTCGCCCAGCTGTCTGCAACACAGAGGACACGACTGTCATGGTGTCTTCGACCACAAGCGTCCCGAGATCCCTTCGCGGTCTTGACATCTTCGCAATTCCTTGCTGTGAACAACAACAACAGCAAGTCAGAAAGCAGGTCCACTACTTGAAAAGCCACGCAACAACACAGTAGTAGAAACGTACTCCAACTCTGAAGTCGCTCATAAAGTCTCGAGCCGATTTCGCGCGCTGCAGCGATGGATCCGAATTGCTTCTGTCACGAAGACACAGAGGTACATGATAGTATAACAGGCACGACGAGTCAGCCTCAACGCGCATGCCCCAAGCACTAGCAGAAGCCCGGCATCATAGAGTTCATACACCGCATCCGAGGGATCACTGTGCGCCGACAGCGACCGCAAGTGACGTAATCTTCGAGCCTCCTCGGCGTCTTTCCGCTCGATACCCTGCCGAATCTCTGCGATGACGTCGTCGCTTATAATAATCTGGTTTGGTTGCTTCTCCGGCGCCGACGTCACGATGAAGTCGTTCATCACTTGCTGAATCGAGTCCAGGATGCCGCTCGCCGCGAGAAAATGCTCGTCCGACTGTATTATAGTACCACAATAGGAACAATGCACAGGTTAGTTGTCTGTCAGTAAAGAAGAGTGGTACACTGGTTGTTGGTCACAAACCTCGTCAAACTCGGATAGCCGCTCGTAGTCGTCGTCTCCGTCAAACGTGTTGTCACCATCGAACGAGAACATGTCCTGGCCTAGCATATCGCTGGTGGAACCCCGCTGTCCAAACGAGTCTGTCGTCGTCATACACGCACATCAAGAGTGAGCTTGCGATCAATCCGAAGCCCAACTCAACTGGCAAAGTTGGGTTCATGCGTACCGATGTACGTCGATGCCGCGCTTGGTGCAGTCTCCGCTGCTGATGCTGCTGGATACTGCAATCAACACACACAAAGTCAGTTTGCTGGATCTTTCAGCCATCACAAAAAATGCAGAACTCACCGCAAAGTCGGTGCGGAAGCTCGACTGAAGATTACGCGCGATCTCGGCAAGTTCCATCGCCTGCTGCTGCAGATATTCGTTCCCGGAGTAGCTCGAACGCTTGAAGCCACTGTCCGACGACGCGGCGAACATCGTCGCAAAATCTGTGGACCCCAGACTCGCACTGCGACTGAAGAAGCTGTCACTGTCTCCAGATGAGCCAGTGGCGAGTGCAGCAGGAGCTGAGAGCGGGGCGGCAGGGACCTCAATCGCCACGGACGGCTCTGCGACTTCTTCCTCTTCCTCATCAATGTCAATGTCGATATCGACATCCTCTCGTCGCATTTCACGTCGACTCTCAGAGACAGCGACAACCTCAACGTCGTCCACGACGACCCCCATTTCGACCGCGTCTTGAACACCATTGTTGCTGCTTCCATCTTCGTCAACGCTCTCTTTTTCAGCATTTTCATCTTCGTATTCATGGATTCTTGTGAATTCAACTGCGGCTAGCTCGATGTCACTCGCTCGCGTCTGCGTCTCGACCTCAGCTGTCGCTTCCGCCGTGGCCGCCATTGCCGCTGCCGCGGCGAGCGCGACAGCCTGCTCCTGTGCGTACGCCTGCGTGGCCTTGAGCTTGGTCTTGAGCTCTAGGATTTCCTGCTTCTGCTTGCGCACGAGCTGCATGGCATCGCGCAGCATCTCCGAGACCTCGTGGCCAACGTTCACGGCAGACGCCGCAATGTCACTGTGGCGCTGCTGCTGCTGCTGCTGTTGCGCATACGCGTACTGATCGTCGTGATGCAGCTGGCTCTCGTCCAGCGAATGGCGCGACATGGACGCGGACGACGAGCGACGCCGCCTTCCTGGCCCTTCAATCGAGCCTCGACGCGGATGTAACTGCTGCTGCTGTTGGAGGCGCGTAGAGGATGATGAACGGCGCCGACGGTGCGCTGGGTGCTCGACGTTCGCCTGGTTGATGCGGTCGAGCCACAGCTGCCGGTCTTCATGCGTGGGAGACCGGAAGAGCAGCACGCGGCCAGCGCTCGATATCACTTTCCAGCACGGACCGCACTCCTCGGCGTACGGCTCGGCGTCCGCGTCGTTGTTCTTAAATATTCGGTCCACGGGCTTGACGCTGCATCCTATGAGTGGCACGACACCGCGCGGCAGCTCGTCAATCTTCTCGTAGTAGAAGAGCGTGCCCGCATAGACCGCTACCAATGATGCACTCCAGCCGGACTCAAAGCGCTTGCCCTGCGAGACACCATTCGATCATACACGCCACCATTATTAGTCTCCCCACAGTCAAGCAACACCGCTGTCGTCTTATAAACATGCATCCGCACCTTCTTGTAGAGTTTCTGCAGCGACGCCTTCTTCTGCAAGTCGGTGCCGAGCACGAGCAGCTCGGGGCATTTGACGTCGGTCGAGGGCCGCACGCTGTCCGCACCGGCTTCGGTCATGGAGCTCGCGCTGCTGTTCGTCTTGGACCGGTACGCGCGCTGCTGTTGCTGCTGCTGTTCACTACCGCTCGGCGGCGTCGAGCGCGCAGGTGACTGCATCTCTTGTTCCGAAATCTTCTCTCACGCGCACTTGTACGATGGTGACAACGGTTGATGCTCTCACCTTTGACGCGCGCGTGGGAGTTGCTTCTCTAGTCGGTCGTGCAACAGTCTCGAAGAGCGCCAGTAACGACGACCCGCGAGTGACAGGCAGGCAGGCAGGCAGGCAGGCAGATAGACAGCCAGTCAGGGGCGTGTGGATGGACACGAGGGGGACAGCAGATAGAGTTCTCTCTCTCTCTCTCGTGACTATGAGTGAGTGTGCTGCGGATGGCGGGCGCGCGTGACGCAGAGAGAGAGTGGCAAATGTAGAGGAGGAAGCAAGCGAGCGCTTCGATTCGCTGATTGCAGGACAGAGCCTTTTTGCGCTCTGTTTTCGTGCAAGCAAAAAGAACTGTGGACAGACGGACCTTTATATCTCAATCCCTCTTTAGAATGATCAATCATATTATTGCATAGTGTTTTGAAACATCACGAGCTCAATAGCGCGTCAATACATATTTCAAAGTTAATAGCTTGCTTTACGCAATCGTGAGATCTCGGGGGAGACGAGCACGCTTTGATCCCTAATCAAAACGGTGTCCCTTTTTCACAACAGGTTGTTCAATTGTGAACCAACTTGAGCTCCAAGAAGAAACAAAGCGAAGTGAGAAAAGCCTACAAAATAGGAAAGTGGTGGTAAATGCCTGATGGCGATGTATCTTCCGGAAGGAAAGATGCAGACGCGTGCGATCCCAATGCGTCGCCGATGTGACCAGGTGAATGGTTTGCTTTCACCTTTATATGCTGGGATATCTAAGAAGTGAAGTTGGATACAAGCCTCGAAGCATCAAGCCAGAGAAAGAGAGAGAAAGAGATACACACACACACACACACACACACACACAGAGGAAACAATAAACAGCTTGCTCATCAATGGCTGCAACCCCGAAAGCAGCACCAACCCAGCACAAACAGCGAGCTAACATGAGCACTACCCTGAGTTCGAGTAGAAAATCGCGAGGTAGAGTGATTGGTGTGGGCAGATAGGCTTTTTCAGTTATTGGTGCGACAATTCGCATGAAAGCGGCACGAATTTGCGATCGCACTGTTCAACAACAGCCCAATGCAGCAACAGATGACAAGTTCAGGACTCTGATGTTCTCAAATGCGTAGCTAGGCAAACTGAATCAGCGACACGGCATTAAATCATGCGAGCTACACGGAGAAACAGGATTTGCCTGCGCAGCTGCTGTGGCTGATGGACAAGAGGCGCTACGGAAGGCGATGAAGCAGTGTACAACTATTGCTCAGCCCGCGATTATTCTCACGTCAAGAAAGGTTTCGCTGGCCTAAAACAAGTCAAGAAGCGCATCATCGTCGCAGTCACTAGCAACACCGACGGATCTATCAAGGTCCCCTCCTGTTCATTGGCACCGCACGATAGTCTCAACATCTTCAGGGTTAGACCTCAAAGGAACTCGGCATCTAGTACGGTAACGCACCGAAAGATCGGATGACAACTGCATTATTTCAGCGCTGCTCCGAACAGCTCGATGTGAGGGTGCGCGATGAGAAGCGCAAGGTGTTGCTGCTGCTCGACAATACGTCCTGGCATCGCATGGCATAGCATTTTCCAACATGAGCATTTACATGCTTCCCCTCAACATTACCTCTCACCGTCATCCTTAAAACTTGAGGAACATTCATTCATTCAAAGCAAAAATAGACACGATCAAAAACCAGTACGTTGTTGACAAGCTCGACCACCTTGAAGAATTCATGGAGCCAGTCTTCACAACATTCTGTAACACCAACGTTTGTGTGACTATAAGATAGGCACAAGAAGCATGGGGCCATGTAACGAGTACAATTGTGGGAATCTGCTGGTGTCACACAGCAAATCTCGACGAAGACTTGTACGAGTTAGTGGGTGGCATGGACAAGCTTCGTGTTTGCCCACCATCAACCAGACAGCGTGTTTGAGCGTGCTCTCTTTTGACATCACTTCTTTATAGGCCTGCATAAGTTAATACGTTTATTGTTCTCATATCCTTCTAATTTAATATTTAAAACCATATTTACTGACCGCACTTATGGGAGTGTTGACTGCAGACAAACCAGAACCATATATAACATGGGACGTTTTTAAGCCTGCATCGGACATTACATGTTCTATGACATGTCAGTTACTGTATAATACGCGTTTCTAAAAAAAATACCCTTTCCAAATCGATCGCACCATAAATTCCCACAGTACAGCTTACGGTGTTCTTTTTTTGCGCTATTTTAAAAGGGGGGATGGACTTACGCTCTACTATGATTGGCAGAAATATCGGTTTCACTCGATGCGATGGAAACATCGCTCACCGTTGAAAGATTCTCATTTTACAGCAGCAAATGGCTCTTATCACTGGAATTGAAACGGCTCCCTCTTGTGTCGACGAGTCCGTGAGTAGGTACAGCTTTCCACTTGGAGCATTGGCACAGCAGGTCAAGCTGCCGAATACACTCTCCAAATATTCAATAGCAGGAGCCGAACTAGCAATCGTAGAGAGGCATGCATCCGCTCTCTCTTCCACTCATTCTGTGGACGGCTCTTTGGCTCGAGAGGGAACAGGGGACTCCTGCGAGCCTGCGGGCGAGCCTTTGCTGCTGCGGTCTGTGGCCAGCAGCAGCGCTGCGCTGGCTTTGGGCGCTGGATCATTTGGCCTTTGAGCACCGCAACGAAGCAAAGCACCAAAGCTCCCCCCCTCCTATTACAATGGTACGTAACCAGTGAATGACGCGATTGGAGCTGCAGATGGATGGCGGTGCGCCGGAGGAGACGAGGGAGCAAGATACGTGACGAGCAGCAGCGCAACAAGCGCGAGTGATCGACGGGCAGACAGCAGACCTTGTGGTGCGATCTTGGTCGGTCGCCCGCTGCGAGGAGCTACAGATGGAGGAGATCTTCCTTCGACATGCAGTCCAGTTGACAGCGCTTCAAGATAGACGGCGAAGTCAAGAGCAGCCCTTCTCCCCTCGTTTCCTCGCACCGGACGCCAGCACAAGGAGCATGCCATCCTCTCTTCGCAATTCGCGACGGTCC
>JAADWP010000174.1:0-37896 GCA_023336215.1 Globisporangium iwayamae | reverse complement strand
TCGCTTGGGGCACAACGGGCAGGCGTTCGCGCCTTTTGCCCTGTGGTGAATCGCGATCAAGAGATTTGCCCTACAGAATTTCTTACCCGCCGGTGGTGCAAATGGACCTCGAAGGTCAATTCCACCGGCACCACAAACAAAACCAACATGCCCTGTCGGGAAGGTAGGTACACCGAAGAACCAAATGTCAGCCTTGTCACGTTGCGGCGAGAACTGCAGGAGGCTCTGCTCATCAGGCGAAGCTTTACTATCGCTCGCTTCAAACTGGAAGCTTCTTCGTCGGACGCCTGCGCTGTAAAGTAGAGTATTGGTTCTGAAGGCGCACTCTTGCAGCGATCGCACCTCCAGACAATAATAGTATAATCACTGTTACGCTTTCACTGCAACATAGCAAAACAGTGTTGGTAATGCAGCCACTTCGATTAGTGGTCATCTTGTCAAGTGATACCAAAGAAAAGTGGATACGAGAACGCTCGATGTGAAGAATGGCATTCCAGCAGATCGATTGCTTCGCTCTGTTGTGTTTAGGTGGGTGGAACGCCTGGCTGAGCTCCTCGCCACACATACGCATGTGTCATTTGCAGAGATCCACGCAGCTGCGTGCGCATGCAGCGGAGCTGCAGGAGAAAGCTGTGACACGCGCACAACTTCCATGTTTGAGACTATGAAACAGCATACTTCCTGTCGACGAGCTGCGGAAAAAAAGAACTCAGCTTTGAGTCTGACTATATTCTACTTGATGGGATAACCTTCTGAACTCTTAGCTCTGATTTCGTTAGTCCACACTCTCGAGGTGTTTGTAGTGACCGCGATAGTGCGCCGCACTTGCTTTGCTATTGAAGATATGTGTTGAGGCGTGTATGGTGGTAGTGCACCTCGGTTGGTAGTAGTAGGACGTTACTGCAGGCAGCAACGCGTTAGCAAATGGCTCGCTTGATCAATTCAGTCAATAATCCCGTCGTTTGCTTGAGGGTTGACGACTGAGATCGACTCAGACCACGAGCGCCTGATGAAGGTTGTGTTGTGCTCGATTATAGAGCGTGATGGGGTTCATCACAAAGACATGTTGCCCACGTCGGACTGGGACCTGCCTGCGGGGAAGTGATCATATGTACAGGGCGGACCTCACCCAAGGACGCCAATCCATTTCCCGCAGCGGCCTTTACGTCTGTGGGTGGATCCCAGGCACGCAGAACCACACGTCGCTGTTTGTTCTAACAGTGTGAATTTCTTTCGAGCGTCAGCATCGTCGACAATACCGAGCGAGTGGTCATCCCAGCACATTTTTGGGACTCGGGATGACCAGGAGCTTGCCATGTAGAGACGGCGCGCTTTCCACAAAAGCGATGGAAAAATGGGGGAGGGAATGTCACCAGCGATTTGTCGTCACGTTGTACTTGCGACGCGGAGCGCAACATGGACGGCATATCTTGGTTTCACTATGCTGTTGTCCCTCAGGTACCAGGCAAAGCACGCGGGATCACACACACGCGGGATCACCACAAGAAATGCTTAAATTACTGCTTGGCTGGAGCTAAAAGCAGTCGTGAACAGATGTTTAACACAGCAGCTCATGTCAAAAATGGGTTATTAGAATTGTCTCAAAAGTTCCGAGCCAAAATGATCTCAATTCTAAACGAGATTCGATAAAAATAAAATGGGTTTTTAGTTGAAGAATGTTCAATAGACACAGTATTGAGCAATTCTTTATTTCGACATGACGAGAAGGTGGGAAGAACGCATTTGCGAATGAGTTGCCCTATTTGTGTACACAGTCAATCGAGCAACTTTCTTTTCCGTCAGCGATTTAAAAAACCCAGGTAACAAACCTGGGTTTATTAGTGAGAAGAGTGAAATGGTCTGCACGTACCTCTATTCAGTCCCAAAGAACGCACGAACGGCCGCCCGAACGGGAAAAAGCAGACGGTGATCACGACGACGACACGCGGGTCTTCATTCGTCCACCTCCCACAGAGAGAGAGAGAGACACCAGCACTAGCATTAGTGCAGTTACATAGTTCACTCGACGCACCGTGATCTCAGCTTCTCATTGACACCGCACTCGCCTCCTGAAGGTCCCGACGACAGCAGCTACGGGACAATCAAGTCAGTACGTGATGCGGGTCTTCCGAGCGGCGCGCGCGCTCATGACGCACGACGAGGACCGCGACAGGCACCATACGCGCCACGACTCCACTAATAGCGCCACCGAGGTTAGCAGTAGCCACACGCCCACTGCCACCGCCGCCATCAACACAAATACGACAGCTCACGCGACCGTGCGGCTGTATCGCCCGTCCCACCACCCAAAGCGGAGAAACTCGGGCACGTCTGCGGTCGCCGAGGCCATCGATGCGACCATGAAGAACGCGATCGAGTCGCTCGCGCAGGACGATGCCGAGAGCGCGCTTGTATTTGCGCTCGTGCACGACTCGGAGTTTCGCCTGGCTACGGCCATTGCCTCGGTACGTGATCTGCCTGCATATAGTGTGCTGTAATAGGCATGTGTCTTATTGTGAGTGTACTTGTGTTCTTATGCTGCTGTGTGAACAGAACCCGACGGGCGTGGACGTGAACGTGATCCGCGCGCTGTTGTTCGTGTTCGACACGTACGAGGACCATCTACGCAAGCTCGTGGGCCTGCTCATGTTCCAGGAAATGGTCGACACGCTCAACTGGAACGAACTCTTCCGCGCCAACTCGTCCACCACTGCGGTACGGAATCGCTTTACGAGTATGACGTTATTGTGTGGCTAATTAAGTCTGTCTTCACTATGGCAGATCATTCGCGAGTACACATGCGACCTCGGCATGGAGTTCCTACAGAATGCGCTACTGGACATCTTCGCTGAGCTCTGGGACACCACCGAGTCCTGCGAAGTGAACCCTCAGCAACTCGGTGAGGATGATGACCTCCAAGCAAATCAGGAGCGTCTTGAAGCGCTCGCAGACAGGATCCTGGACAAGATCTGTGCGTCGGCGCACTTGTTCCCGTATCAGGTCGCCAAGATCTACCGCGTGTTGGAAATGGAGATGATGCGGCTACTAGATCGCGACCGCAAGAGCAACATCTCGATCTCGCGGCTCAGCGCCATCGGAGAGGACCAGCAGAACGAAGAGCGCAAGAGCAATACGTCGCTGCCGCGACTGAGCTCCATTGGTGAAGACTTTGCTGACGACTTCCAGGCGGGCAACTCGGCGGCAAGAGAGGAGTTCCTCATGCATTTAGGTGGTCTCGTCTTCCTCCGTTTCATCTGCCCAGCGCTCGTGATCCCGCACAAGATGCATCTCACACCGAATGACGAGGCGCCGTCGAAGAACCTGCAGCGCACGCTCGTGCTCGTGGCCAAGCTCTTTCAATCGCTGGCCAACAATGTCGAGTACGGCGCGCGCGAAGACTACATGGTGCCGTTCAACTCGTTCCTGACCCGCAACCGGTCCAAACTGAATCGGTTCTATGAGCAGATTTGCCAGCAGGCACAGAACGACAGCCGCAGAGAGAGCATGATCGCCCGCAGCCACATCACGCCTCGCATCTCTCAGGTCTGGAGCCCCAACGGGAAGGAGACGATCGTGAACCTAACGGGCGCTGCGACCATCGGAAGTCCAGAAGAGTACTTGCCTGTGCTGCGTCGCTGGATCCGAGACAACATCGACTTCATCACGAAAGAAGTCGCCGGCGATGGTAAGTTCCGACGAAGAACGAACGGAATCCTTGTGTCGCCAGGTCTGAAGAAGAAAAAGCCGAAGCGCAAGCTCAAGTCATCCAAAAGCCGATCGCCATTCCCTCACGTGGAGATCGATGTGGTCAAGGAAGATGACGAGGAGAGCGAACGCAAAAACTCTCGTTCGCGAGAGACAAGCACCGCCGTATCCCTTGAAGAGCTGGATGAGGTGATCGGCCGCACGAGCCATCGCGACATCCAATTGATGAAACTCTACTACTCTAAGCTCTCGCAGAAGGGTCTCCAGCGTCTCTTTGAAGCGAGCGACTCGCAGTCGGGTCACGAGTGGACGTCATACAAGTGCAAGGACCATGTGGACGTGTTCAAGAAGGATTTCTCCAAGTTCGTCTGTCCCTCGAGCGGCTTCCGCTCGGATAAAGATCGGTTCGTGGAGATGAAGGCGTCGATTATCATCAAGTGCACGCCGCGAAGAGTGTTTCAATACCTGCGTTCGCTCGAGAGCATCTCGGAGTGGGATGAGTACGCCGCCAATATCAAGAAGGTCGAACCGCTCGACGAGTCGCGCGTGATCATGTACCGTTCGCACCCAAAGCTCTCGCTCTGGCCGACGTGGCTCGTGAAGCCCCGCGACTCGTGCGACCTGCACAGCTTTGTCGAGAAAACCGGTCGCTACGACACTTTCGCCGTGCTGATGGAGTCGATTCCGCGTCCAGACGTTCCGGAACTCAAGGGTACGGTGCGCATGTCGTACGCGACCGGCGGGTTCCTCGTCGAGCCCTCGTTTGGCGAGGACGAGGAGCTATCGCAGAGTGCCGACCCGGCTCAGGGTGCGTTCGCGAAGCTCACGTGCGTTGTAAGAGCGGACTTTAAGGGCATTCTGCCGCGGTACCTAGCCGAGAGCATCTGCTACCGCCAGGTGTTGAGCATCCTGGCGATCCGCGCCAAGGTCGAGTCTGTGCGCACCGCCCAGGTCGACTCGGCGTGGATTTAAGTTTTAAGTTAAGATGGAGACAACTCGCCAGCAGAGTACGAGCAAAGAAGGAGAAGAAGGAACGCTTCTGCGGATATTAAGATAAGTAGACAATGTTGGTGTTTACATGAAATGTTGGTGTCGACATTAATTTACTTGGCGGCTGCGCCTTTGGTTATGAGTTGCTTACTGTCTTATAAATATGCAAATCTTTGTCTGTTGCTAGAAAATTTGTAGAATACACGTCAAAACGGATGGATCCACAGGATGCGAGGCAATGGAGAGAGAGAGAGAGAGAGAGAGAGAGAAAGAGAGAGAAGCAGAACAAAACGACTGTCAGTACAAGCCACAAGCACGAAGGCACCAGTGAGGAGAGACTGAGTCCGAATCATAGGAGACCTCTGGAACGAGGTGTTCACCAACCGCGAGGCCGTAATGAGGGCCTCGCAGTCTTCGTGGCTCGCACCAAGTCCTCTCGAGAAATCTCCCACAAAGCAAACTCGCGTCTTCCTCTGACAATGCGGAGTCGAGTGTAATGAGACTCAACTTCACGTGCCATTGGTCCACGCACAGCGAACGCCCTTCCGTGATGAGGGGAGAGCGTACGAATGGCGGAGCCACACTGGCGCCTTGGTACTTGGAAGCCTTGATACTTGACACCGAATGGCTGGTTGCTTGCTTGCTCGGCTCTCTCTGGCTGTCTTCAGCTCCTTAGCAGGCGCACAGGTGCGGGACTTCGTCGTAGAGCATCACGAAGGACTTGAACGCTTGTGCCTCGTCGCCAGCCCAGACCTGGAGGCACTCCTCGGCCGTGGGGATCATGTCGCAGTCGTAGCCGATTACTTCGTTGTACGTTGAGAATGCTTGCAGCATGCGCGTGAGACTGCGCATCTCGTCCTCATCTGCGTACGTGCCGTAGCGCTGCACCTCGTACGCGATGAGCTTGTACTGTGGGCACTCGCCACACTGACAGAGGTAGTCGTCGAGCGCGATCGAGATGTCCGAGCAGCTCGATGACATGCGCAGCAGACGCTCAGCCTTGGCGAGGCAGTCTTCGTTGTCGCTATCTTCATCATCGTCAGAGTACAGCGGGTTGTGGATATCGCCGCTCTCGGACGTGTTGTCTTGGTGCTGAGGTTCGCACTCGAGGCCGCCGCAGAAGCTGAAGCACTTGCCCTCGCACTCGGACTCGCTGAGCGAGTCGGTGGCGTCTGTTGTGTAAGACGCGCAGTCCTCAAAGTCTTCATAGTCGTCTTCATCGTCATCGCTCTTGACGAGCGTCGAGCAGCACGAGGCGGCACCGACGGTCTTGATGACTGTGCTGGGCGGAGAGACGAAAGTTGACACTGGTGACGTCTTCTTGAACTCCACGTTCAGTTCAAACACCTGGTTGAACTCGTCGAAGAAGGGCTCGTCCTCAGTCTCTTCGACAGCAGTGAAGAGCTTGTGGTCATTGACTGGAGCTGAGGTTGGGGCTGGCACTAGCGCTGGGCTCGTGATCAATGCGCGCAGCGTCTGGCTGCAGCAGCGGAGCGCATCGCGCATCCAGAGCGGGGTCGCGGACACGCGTCTGCAGGATTCGGTCAGGAACGAGGTCAGGCTCGTTGTCGCATTCTTCTCACTGGTGTGCACAGCCTGGGATGCGTTGGCGTTCTTAAAGTAGTGCATGTGTGTGGCTTCGAGCCAGGCGCAGTCAATGACCACGGCATCGCTCGGGAGCACGGTGGTCGATGGGGTTCGGAATGCAGTCGACGCGAAGTTGCCCATGTTGTTGTGTTGTGTTGAGTGTTGGTTGATTACCTCGAGTTGCTGTTGCGCTGCTGGTGGTGAATTGTGAAATGACAGTGGGAGGAGGAGTACTTTGTTTGAGGTTGGACTGCCACGGCCATGCTCTGATTGCTGTCCTGTGAGGAGGTTATCCCAGTTACACCTTCAACGGCTCATATGAGCCGAATCAAGTGCTGCAACGTAGCATTTTGCGCATTTTCCACGCGTCGAAGGCGGGCGAATGCACGCGCATTTGCAGTCGGAGCTGCTCGCTCGCTGTTGGATGTGTTTGGTGCTCGTGAACGAACGTGCGAGCAATTTCGACACTCGCCAAGTTGAAGTGTTGGAACTTTCTGCAAATCCTGGCTTGTGATTCGCTGGAACTCTGCTTATCAATACTGCGGCAAAGAACCGGCGATAGCAGAGAGTAAAAATACATTGGCACACTAATGTTGTGCTAATGTGAAGATGTGACTCCTCAGCTCCGTGTCAAAGATGTTGCTCCTGAGAGCGGCTCATGTGAGAATGTACGAGTGGGGACCCAAAAACTCTCACTCAAATCGCGCACCATTGATGAATAGAAATAGGTTAAATCTGATCTTGATTGCTCTTATACATCGGTTCTAATAGAGTCGGTTTTAAGAAAAACTTGAAGTTACATTACATTCTTTACTCTTGCAGTAGTATCAACAAAGCGCACGTGGTTTGTCGTTGATGGCCGCTGATAAGCTACTTCTTCTCTTCAACAACAGAGGTCATCTGCTCACGTACCTGGCAATCGTCCATCGTTTGCTTCGTTGGGCCACGTGACCCAACCCATCGACACGTTTCTCGATGCCGCGTGCGACGCACAATGGAGGATCGCCACCGCAAGCAGGCGTAGATATATCCAGTTGATGGACAAACATCCAACGCAGGAGGACAGCGACGCTAAGGACCCATTCTACAAGCAGTATCTCTTCGCTATGCACGTGTCAAGCCCGCCTTGGGCAGTGTACCACTCTACTGCAGCTGGCATGTCGTCAAGTAGCTCCACCAGCTCTAAAACGATGGTCGTTGCACCGCACGTGCTCTTACGCATACCGCTACGCAAGGAGATCAAGAGGTGCTGCGCTTCTTCTGTGAGAGCAGCCGTGACGTCTAAACAAGTGACATCACGGATCGTGCTGCAGCGAGCGGACAATTGGAAGTGTCAAGTTTCTCCATACGAACCACTCGGAGGGCTGCAAGATGGCTGCAGTAGCCAGCGGGCATCTAAACGTTGTCCAGTGGCTCCACGAACATCACCGAGAGGGCTGTACGCATTATGCTATGGATGATGTAGCTACTGGGGGACACTGGAACGTTGCGAAGTTTCGACACAGGCATAGACATGAATGGCGCACGTTGGGCGCGCTGGACGGCGCTGCGAACAAGGTCACTTGGAGATTGTCTAGTGACTGCGTGAGAATCGCCAGGAAGGATGCACAGCTGCCGCAGTGATGGATTCGGCGATTAGCCACGAAAACCTCGAGAGGACGTTCAAGGTCTACGAAACCCGAATGCCGGTACTAGCATCTCCACCGGCCTCTGCGATCCTGTGTAAGACTAGTTGTCATTTGGGCCCGTTCATTAGGTCGTAGGCTTTTCGCCTACAATCGCAGCGCGTAAGGATTTCGACGCCGGATCACCCCAAGAAGAGAGCCACATGTAGCTACAATAGTAGCCAATGTCGTGTTGAAATTTGATACTTCTGACGCTCTTGCTATTTTGACACTTTCGACACATCACACTACTCTTGATACTCATTGTCGAGCCTGAAGAGGCACGACAGAAGCACCTATCCAAATGCTATTGTAAAGACATCATCATGCGGAAGCCTGAGCGCCAACACCAACACGGCACGAATGGGCAGCCCGCAGTCTCAGCTAGTACCAACGGCAGCAGCTCATCTGCAGAGCGCGTGATCCTGGATGGGCTTGTGGACGTGCTGCGCGAGGCGAGCGCGCGCGGCATTGACCTCGCGGCGTCGTTTCGGCACTTTGACCGGCGCCACGAGGGGCTCGTGGGCGCCGAGGAGTTCATGGCCGCAGTCATCGAACTGCGCATCGGTAGCGCGGCGCTACTCTGGGATGAGCACGACGCCGAGAGCTGTATCGAGCGCGTCAGCAGGGGCAAATCACGTGCATATTTCTCACAGAGTGACTTTGTCGCGTTCTTCAGTGCGCGTATCAATAGTACCAGTCGACGTGTAGGAGCTGCCGAATCCGAGACGAGGAATGAGAACAAACGCGCTCAGCAGCAACAATCAGGTGGTGCGCTGAAGAAGGCGCTGACAATTGCAAAGCCGGCTAAGAAGAACAAAAGTATCAAACAGGCGAGTGGCGACAGCAATCAAAGTACCAGAGAGGGCGGCACTTCACCGATACGAGACTATCTGGACAAATACCACGCCCAGCGGCTCGTCTTCCAGTCACTCAATGACGCCAGCGTGGGGATGACAATGACTGGCCAGCAGAGGAAGAAGCGGCCGCTCATGACGCTTCCGACGTGGGCACACGACCGTAGCAAACGTGCGCTGCAGGAGCTCGAGAGTCTACAGCAGAACAAGAAGCGCCTGCCACCAAGTCTCTCTTCACGACTCTTCTACAGTAGTGAAATGGACCAGGACAACGTCCAACCTGAGGAAACCAGTCCCTCTGGCGCCCCAATCGGGATCACCAAGCTCCAGCTGCCAACCAAAGATGACAACGGGGACGAGATCCTCGAGTTTCCAGTTGATACCAAATGGCGGTCGTTTGAACTCGATGCTGACACTCAAATCTCGTATGCGATCCTATCGCATGAGACCGCAGTGGGTACTGCGAGCAGTTCAGCTGCCTCCTCACTCAGTAACAAGAAACAGACGAAGAATCAAAGGCTGTCATCAGCCAAGTATCAGTGTGATACCGAAGTATCAAGCGATGACAACGACGAGAACCCCAAGTCCATTAACACGGCATTCCGGTTCACAGTCTTCCTGGATGCCTTCCAGCGACTGGAGACGCTCGAAGTGTTCTTCGAACCGCTCCTGTTGCGCTTCCCACGCGGCAAGATCCTGCTCTGTGGCTTTCCTACAAAGACTCCCAAGCGTACGACCTGGAACAACGACTGCCTGGCCCAGGCGTACGGCAAACTGCTCGTGTACCTCATGCACTCGACAAAGGAGTGGCTCGTGCAGCCCAGACTAGGTATTGGCGCTGTTCCGCAGTTCCTCATCGGCTTTGGTACGGGCGGTGGGGTTGCTCTAAGGTTCCTCGCGATGGAGATCCCAATGCGCATGGTGAATCAGCCACAGCTGCAGCTCTTCCTGCGTGCTCAGCGAGGTCTCGTGCTCATCAACGCGCTCACACATACAAGCGACAATGTTCGGCATTCTCTCCACCAGCTCAAGCGCGTATTTAGTGGGAACGCTGACAACCGAGTGGAGCTCCACGAATCGCTGGTGCAGAGCCTGTTTAGCGAGTTCTACCTAACTCAAGTGGCTGCGAGTCGCCAGGACGCCATGCAGACGTTCTTCCAAACGCGCAAACGGTTTCTTCAGGGCGCCAACCTGGATCTATTGAGGATCCTGCTGCATGGAGGCGCCAAGAGCAAGGACGTGAGCCAGGCATTGGGCAACCTAAGCGCTTTAGATGGACCGTTCACGCTTCTGATGGTCCATGGGACGCTGAACTCGTTGTTCCCTGTCGACCAGGTGGAGTTTGTGACCCGAGCGTTCCCGCCCGAGTGCGTAGTGCCATCTCTTGCAGCGTGTTTACCAAGCCATTCAATTGAAAACGATGATGGTAAACCAACGCCTCAAGTGCACGTCTCGTGGCTCAAGAGCGGTCACGACGTGCTTCAAGAGCGCTCCAACTTCATGCACGAACTCTTTCGACAGCTCGTGCTCGTGGATCTTGCTGGCATCTCATCTACAGCTACTTCAGCTGCTATGGCGGGTGACCTTACAACACTCCAGGGACATAACCAGGCTCAGGCGATGCCTCAGACTCAAGATATCACTGAGTCTGGGTCCAGGAATGAGACTTTAACGAAGGCCCTGACAGCAGTGAGCCAATCCGCTGGCGATGATACTGCCACTATACATCAAGAGCCACGTTCTGAGGGCAGCACTCCCGGCGTAACAGATTTCGGCACTCAGGTGAGTGAGCTGCTGACGCAGAATGGGATCAAGTGGATCCAGCAGGAGCTCTACGACCGCGGTCTCGAAGGCTCAGGCTCAAGTGACGCGATCTTGACGCACTACCAGCAGGTTCTTCACGACGAGTTCGTCCAGGCGCAAGCAAGAGAAACCCAAGATGCACTCCGAAAGATGCGCTTCGAAGCCTTTGAGGCGCAGCGACGCGAGAGGCAGCGTGAGGAGCTCGAGCAGCAGCTCCGCGAGAAGGAGGTTCAACTACGCATCAAACGGCGCGAGCACGAGGCGCAGAAGGCCTTCTTCGCGCAGATGGAGGTGCAAAAAGATACTCAGACGCGCATGGCGCTCGAGCACGAGCTCATGGCACTCGAGGACGTGCTCTCGCAGAAAAACGAGGAGCTCACGAGTCTCGAGGACGAGCGTCTTGTTAGAAACTCAGACATGACGAAGCAAGTCGAGGAGATCGAGGCTGAGCGGATTGAGAACGAGCGCGAGGCTTTCCAGGTGCATCTCCAACAGGAACGACTAGCTGCGCAACATGAGAAGCGTGAGGAGCTCAAGAAGTTCCAGAAGGACTTTGAGACGAACGAGCTCGTTTCGAGCCCCGTGGAAGCGTATACTCTAGATCTGGCGCCAAAGTATGAGAACTTTAGCGCTCTAGCCAACGGTGCCAGTGAACTCACGAAGGACCTCATGCACTTCTACAAGCTCAAGGTTTCGCAGAAGGATGAGTCAGCTGAAAAGCGCCACGAGTTCGACGCGTTTAAGCAAATGCTCGCGGACAAGGAACTCGCGCTGCGCAACCTCGAGCGCGTGATCCTCAAGGCCAAGTCGACCGGAATGATTGCAAAGGCGGGGCTCGGCACCGTGCGTATCGTACCCATCACGGCGCAAGAGTTTCAGGCGCTGAACCGCGAGATGGACGAGAAGCAGGATGAGATGGCACGACTCCAGCACGACGCAACCTTCCGGACTCAGGAACTGAACTGGAAGGACAAGCTGCTGCAGCGCTTGAGTGAGCTTATCAAGCGCAACGAGGGCTTTCGCGACGAGATGCGAAGGAAGCTCGCATTGTGCGCTGAAAAGGGCAACGAAATGGTGCTGAGCGCACGTGAGGAGGGCGAGAAGCTCTTCGAGCAGCGCGAGGCCAACACGAAGCTCGAGAAGCGCGTTGCCATCAGGCTCCAGGGTGTCAAGGACGAGCGCAGACGAGCCAGTGAGAGCGTGACAGAGTACTTTGACACGCGCCTGCGCATCGAAGGCACAACGCAGCGCGTGGTGCGTCTTCAGCTTTTGAAAGAGCTCGACGCGGAGATCAGTGAATTGGAAAAGAAACTCGAGGTCACACGGGCGCTGGAGGTCGAGATCCGAGCCAAACTCAAGGTGAACAAGCGCACGCTTACTGAGTATGGCGCCCAAACGTTCGAGGTCGAGCAGAGCTTGACTGGGCTTGAGCAGGCGATCTCCATGAAGAATAACAGTCGTGACTCCGTATCAGTCAGCGACGGCTCAGTGTTAGGCTCAGACCCTAATAGTTACCTAGCACTATGGCCAGACTTGGCCGAACACGTGCGCATGAAGCCGCATGTCGAGCGCACTCCCGAGGAGAAGCAGTGGGTCGCGATGGACTTTCTAGTGAACTTTGCCCACTACTACAAGTGCATCGACGCCGAGCAGGTAGAGGTTATCCAGAAGAACCCCGAGTACCAAACGTGTCCACTCAAGAAGGACGCAATTCAGCGGCTGCAGCAGCTGCCAGCACGCAATTGCCTCGCGCTCGCATTCTTTAAGGCGAAAGAAGAGCTCGAGGCTCATTATCTGCTGCGAAAGTACACGTTTGGCGATGGCGAGCGCTACTTTGCGAGCCTCGACGACGCCTTCGCGCTTGACTCCGAGCAGACCTCGACGTGTATCGTCACCACCAAGCTCGAAGAACTGGCTAATGCGGTGGACACTGCGAGCCTCAAGGGAAAGGCGGTCGGATACTTCATCCCACGAGGCTGCTACGCGTTGCTAGATGAGAGTGCGAAGCCCACGAGTCTGCTGAGCGCTTCTGGTTGTCAAATCCACCCGCACAAGAGCGCCACGCATACGTTCAAGCTGCCAACCCTGGGCGTGGGCGTGCTGTCGCTTTCGGTCTCGATCGTGTTCCAGGGTCACTTCAAGTCGATCGGATACCAGAACGGTCGACTGGCGGGCATGCTCTACGTCCTGCCCCCACCCTCAGGGCAGCAGTCACGGTCAATAAACCAGTCAAGAGCCCCACTGCCCATTGGCAAGTGCTTCTATCAGCACGATATCGCGCTCTGCACACCTCAAAGCCTGGGCAAACTCGTGATCCGCCACGACCCAAAGCGCAAGCCGTTGAGTGCTGCGGCAACGTACCAGGTCGTGCTGGGCGCGCCCGTGTTCACGTCCTACTCGATCGAGGTGACAGCTATGACTGCGCACTTCGCGTCCGAAGTCTTGAAGCTCAAGAGGTCGGACGCGCTCAAGAAGCAGGAGTTGCTGCCACTCAAGAAAGACGAGATCCAGAGCGTGTTCGTGACAATCCAGCTGAGCGAGCGCAAGAAACGGCTCGCGCGCAGGATGGCGAACGAGGCGAAAGACATCGCAAGGGCCGCTGAGCTCGAGATGATCCGGAGCACGAAGGCTCTCGAGGAGGACAATTTAGTGTCCATTTTGAGTCACGAACAGCGCTCACAGCTGCACAATGATGTCCACTTGCACGAGACGAAGTTCACAAACAGCTGCTTTCTGTTTGCCAAGCGCGAAGAAGAAGCCCGCGACATTGAATCGGGGCTCAAGGAGCTCACCAAGATCCACGCGGACCTACTCGAACAGTGCGACACCATGGAGCGCGACCTCGTTGAGTGCCGCGCCAACCTGCCGCAGCTCGCCGCGTCGCTCGTGGACTCGAAAGACCCACGAGATAGCGACGCCGCCGGCGCCAAGCTCGCACGTGAGCTTAATACCGAGTATGAGAGCGCCGGTATGAAGTCCGGCAAGGTGCTCTGGGCCGAAATTTCGGCCATGAAAGCCAAGCTGCCGTCCATGATGACCCCCGCCGAGCGGCTGCGGCGCAAGTACAAGAAAGGCCAAGACATGCTTGAGAAGAAGGAGCGCGAGTGGATCCTAATTGATCGAATCTTGCATCCGAGGGGTTACGACTGGGAAGGACGACTCGTGGTCACTGGTAGTGGGGCTACTGGCAATGCAGGGGACGTCAGGATGCGGCTCCACGGCGCGTTCCCAAAGCTCACCAAGGACGAAGAGCAGCTCGCCGTGCTCTCGCACGTAGAGGTAGACCGTATCATGAAGGCACCCTGGAACCTGCTCGAGCGAAAGGAGATCCAGATCCGCAAGATCGTCACCAAATTCCGCGACGAAAACGGTTCAGATGGTAGCAGCAAGAGACGTGAAGGCGCACCGCCGACATCCATGGTGGCGCTGCTGCGATCCCAGAAGACGACGGAGCTCACGACCGAGGAGCGCGAGTGGCGCCTGTACGACCAGCTGCTAAACCCGTCCTACTACCCCGCGAACATGAAGAAACTCGCCGGCGAGCTACGCAGTCTAGTCGCATCGTCTTCTGGTGGCGCACGAAGTGGGGTTCAGGCACAGCTGGAGATCAAGATCCCAGACAACCTGACGCGTGAGGACCTCGTGGCGGCGCTCAACACGCCAGATGAAGAACTCTTCAAGCTCACGAGCGACCACCTGCGTGCCCGCACGCTGCTGCTCAAGTACGACCCACAGCTAAGTGTGAACCTCGTCGAAGCTGCGCGCATCCAGCATGGCCAGAGCGCACCGGTGGAGATCGTCGAAATGGACATCGACGCGCGCTGCCGCCTCGTGTACCAGGAGCTGCAGCGCGCGATCGCCAACACGCGCAACGAGTTCATGGACTCGCACGTTCTCCACTCGACGCTGCAGCGGTTCCCCACAAAAGTGTTACGTCTGGAGCTCGAGAAGGAATTGGATCGGCTACTGATGTCCCAAGTAGTTGAGAGGGAAGAATTTGAGCTGCGGACGTTCCTCGTAGGTGGCGGGGCGACCAAGAAGGCGCTCGGGTTGGCTCACAAGAACCAACAGCAGACTGGTGTGAGAGAGGACTCGGACTCGGTCTCGGACTCGGACAGCGACGAAGAAGCGCAGATCGTGAGGGAGGCGAAAGCCCAGCGCCAAGCCAAGCTGAACGCCAAGGCCGGGAAGAACGCCAAGGTGCGCGGCAAGGCGCTCAAGCAGAAAAGCATCCAGCAGCAGCGCCGCGAGATCAAAGACGTACGTACTTTCATGTGTGGCTCGTGGTCTTCTTGGTAGTCGATATGTAACCTGACTAATGCTGTGTCTACTTTGTTTCTACCCAGGTTCTCAAAGGACGCAGCCTCGAAGAGCGGCGCCTGCTGCTTGAAGAGCAGGAGCTCGGCGTTGGCGGCTGCATGGCCTGCCGCACAAATCCATGTATCTGGACACCGTACCTGCAGGAGTCGCACGTGTCGATCGAGCGGCGTATGGAGGTGCTGCAGGCGGAGCTCGAGCGCGTCAAGCGCTGTTCAGAGCTCACGATCGAGTCGACTGTGTGTCTCGCTGCCGTCAAGTCCGGTGGTAACAGGGCGATCACGCTGCGCAAGAGCGACCTCTTCGATGAAGTCACCTTCGAGCTCAAAATCTGGGACCGACACCTGCGGCTCCGGGGCGTCGACGACGAGTTCCACTCCACGTTTCGCACCAAGGAGCAGCTCTTCGAGACCAAGGCACTCCACGGCTTCCCACAGACGCAGCAGCGCGACAAGGTCCAGGTGGCGCTGCAGCGCGAGCACAACCTGCTCGTGGCCAACCTCACGGCCTTCGAGGTCGTTGAGGACATCCTTGAGTCCATGCTGGAAGGCTGGGTCTTTGGTGAGCGCGAGTCCGAGCGCAAGGCCCTAGGCTTCGTGCCCAGTCTCAAACGCGATGGACCGCTCACGATGCACGACTTGCGCGTCTTTGAGCAGGAGCAGCGCATCCTGGACGATCAAAAAGAGCTGAGAGACGAGGAGAACGTCCAGGGTATCCCGCTTGACAAGTGGCGCCCCATTGAAGTCCAGGCTTTTGAGGTCGACGTGCACACCAAGGCCGTGAAGAAAGGCTCGGAGATGGACAAGGCGCTCACAGAGACCGAGAACGCGCTCAAGTTCGGCCTGTTCTGCATGACGCTCATGTACTTTCGCGGCCTCTCGATGCTCAAGAAGCAGAAGAGTGTTTGGTCCACGTCGTCCAAGCACGGCAAGCTTGTTACCGGTCAGCAAAAGGCTGCGGAGCGCCAGCGCATGGACCAGGAAGCCAGGAATGTAGCCTCACGGCAGAAGAAAGCCGCGCTCTTCGACCAAAAGGCGCAGAACGCCCAGGATCGCAAGATCAAGTTCCTCGAGCAGAAGACAGCCGCGTACCGCAAGCGACTCGTCATCGAGAATCAAAAGGCCAAGCGCGAGGCGCGAGCCGCGCAGGAAATCCAGCGCATGTACCGCGGCCACTTGGGCAAGATCGCCGGCAAGAAGTGGATGCTACGCCGGCGCGAGATCGACGCGCAGAAAGTGCTCGAACGTGCTGCCGCCACGACTCTGCAGCGCGCGTACCGTGGGCGCTTGGGGCGCATTGAGGCCGAGGAGAAGCGTGTGGAGCTCGCCGAGTTCATCTCGCAGATGCGTGCCGAAGAGGCCATCGACGAGGAGGAGGAGTACTGGCGCCGACACCGCGTGGAGCGCGCGGCGCGCAAAGTGGCGGCCTTTGTGCGGAAAGAGGCTTGAGGAGAATAGAAAGCAGAGTTTGTTGGGGAAAAAGAGAGAAATCGTTGAGAGCTATCAATTTGTATAGAAGAGATAAGAGAGAAATGAGGGGAAATTGGTTGCTCGCACTTACCAGGTTCGTCATGACGACAATGCTCCCATTCATTACATTTGCTCGGCGAAGGGGAGCGTGACGCTGACGAGCTTGACGAGCTCGCTGGTCTTCTTGCGCCGGTTGGCCGTCTGCTTGGAGACCTTGGTCCACTTCTCTCCGTGCTTCGGGTCCGCGCTCACACAGCGCTTGAGGATCTTCTCGGCCTCGTCCTTGTTGCTGCCGTGCTTGACCTCGAAGAGGTAGTAGAACGCCCAGCCGTCGCCAAAGTCCGAATCCAGCTGCACAGTGCGCTCGAGCCACTTGCGCGCCTTCGAGTACTTGCGCTCCTGCCAGAAGAGCTTGGCGACCGACAAGCACACCGCCGGGTCGTTGTCCTTCTTCTTGAGCGCCGTGAAGGACGCACGTTTCTGTTGCGCGCGCGGGGCGATGTCGATCGACTCGGCGAGCAAGATGCCCGACTCGGGGCACTCCTGCAAAGCCTTGGCCATGAGCATCTCCTGACCTTTTGGGTTCTCCCAACGGGCCTCAAGTCGTGCAGCCTCGAGCCAGAGCTGGTCGTTCTTTTGGTTCTTCAAGCGGGCAAGCTCTAGCACCGATCGCGCCTTCGTCACGCCATTCATCGTCTCTTCGAGTCGGCTCGATAGGATCCAAAGCGGGATGGACTTGGGGCAGTGCTGCACGCCCTCGCGGTACATGCTCTTGGCCTTGTCGTAGTCCGGAGGGCTCTGCGCTTCGTAGAACTGACCCGCCATCATGTACAGCTTGGCAAAGTCCGGATACAGTCGGATGCCTTCCTTCAATAGATTTTCTTCAGTCTCTGGGTTTTCACCACACTCGCGCTCGAGCAGTACGGACTTCATCCACACGTGCGCAGAGGGTGCCTGGGCACGGGCCTTGGCCAGCAACGCGCGCGCCAGCTCAATTTCATCGTTCTCCCATTCGAGCTTGACAGCTGCGAGCCAGATGGACTCGCTGTTCGGGTTCGCACTGAACGCCTGGCGCAGGATCAGGCGCGCGTTCTCGACCGAGCCGTTGTTCCAGACTTCCTTGGCGGCCATGAGCCAGAGGATCTCGGCGTTCGGACACGCCGTCACAGCCTTCTGCAGCAATTGCTCGACGGACTCGCCGTTCTTGCCCTCGTTCACCTGTTTCTCGAGTGCCACGGCACGCAGCCAAATGGATTTCTTGCCCGGAAATACCTTGAGCGCGTTCGCAAAGATCGCCTTCGCAGTCAGCAGAGCGCCACGACTGATACTGTTCTCCGCGTCGTCCATCCACGTGCGCTTGCGGTCCTCGGGCTCCACGCCCACGTGGATGCATGCGCGCACAATGGCCCCGCAGGTGAGCGGCGCGTCCGCCTGCTCGCACGCCTCGGCCTCCTTGAGCCACATCTCACGGTTCACCACAACCTGGTGCTTCTGCAACGACTTGAGCGCCAACTGGATGATGCGCTCGATCATCTCGGTCTTGCCCTGGGCTTCCTCGAGCTTGGCGGCCGTAATCCAAATCGATGGCTCGGTCGGAATCGCCGTGCGCGCTTTGTTCAGCGTCTTTTTGGCGTTCTCGTAGGTTTCCAGTCTTGCGAGCGCGAGCCACAGGTCCACGGCCTGCGGGACACACTCGACCGCACGGCCCAATAGCACGCGAGCGCCGTCGACGTCCTCGAGTTCAATGAGCGCCTTCCAGAGTTTGACTGAGTTGGGCACGAATTCGAGCGCGCGGCGCATCACGAGCTTCTTGAGCTCGTCGTCGCGCTCGAGCTGTGCCGCCTGGAGCCAGACCTTGACAGACTTGGGCACGTGGCGCACGGCCTTGGCCAAGATCGTCTTGGCGTTCTCCGGGTTCTGTAGCCGCGCAGCCTCGAGCCACACGTCCTCCTGCGTCGGACAGCACTCGCACCCTTGGGCAATGATCTTGCGCGCCTGCACGATCTTGCCCGCAACTTCCTCAAGACGCGCCGCGGCGATCCACCCGGGGCCGTGCTTCGGGTTTGTCATCGTGACCGAGCGCAGCAGCAAACGCGCCTTCTTGATGTCGCCGATCTCCGCGTCGCTCGTGAGCTTGAGACTGTTGAGGTCCGTGAGGTAGCCCTTGGGGTCCACGACCGTCTGTCCGGCGATCGAGTCCGACATTTTGTCGAGCTTGTGGGACAGCACAGCGCCTCGTGCCTCAGCCAGCCCCGTAATCGTGGATGTCATGCCGCTGCTACCCGGTGTTTCCATACCTCCGGGAGTGATCGTACCGTTGAGCGCCCCCGAGCCATTGGCTGCCACGCCACCAGCATTTCCCGCGAGCAGGTGGTCGGGCACGGGCGCGAACATCTCGTTACGTTTCTGCAGCGCTGTGTTGGTCTTGTACTTGAGCGAGTAGTCGCCAATGTCTGGGATCATCTCCCACTCGGCGTCTGACATGCTCTGCAATCCGGACTTGAGGTCTGCGAACTGATCGCTGATCTTCGGTCGGTCTTGCCGCGCCTTCTTGAGTTCCTCGAGCATCTTCACCTCGCGCCGACGCTTGCGCCGCGAGTCCATGCGCTCATCCACGGACTCGTAAATGTCGTCGGCCTCGCGGTCATCCTGATCGTACGGCGTGTCCTGGAAGAGACCCACGGACGAGTACCCAGAAAACTTGTCGTAGTTTGTCTCGCTGTAGTCGCCATAATCCTCGTTCTCATCGGTCGCGCGGCCGAATCCACCCAATCCCGCAGTTCCGGAGCCACGACCCGCGCCGCCTGGAGCGCCGCCACCACCACGACCGCCAGCTCCGGGTGGGAGCTCTACACCTCGTCCTCGCCCTGCACCGGGCAGGAACGGCGCGGGCGCAGCGCCAGGGCCCGCTGGTCCAATACCAGCGCCGACGCCGCTGCCGGCCGCCGCGGCCATGCCTTCGGGTGCCAGGGGCGAGCGCGCCGGCCCGATGTCCGAGCGCGTGGTGAAGCCCACGGCACCACGGCCGAGGCCCGGCACGTAGTTGGCCGGCGCACCCGACGCGTACGTGTTGCGCAGCCGTTGACCCAGTCCGCTCATAGCTGATGTGCTCGCTCGCTCGCTCGATCGGCCCACGCGTCCAGAAGCAACGCTTTTGGGCAGCTCGCTTTGCTTTTGAGCTTGCTGCTTCCACCGGGAGCATTCTCCCTGTTTATTCGAGATTTACCGCCAAAAGTCGTGATTCATACAGTTGCCAAGTAAAAGTGTTTTTTTTCTATGGTAGTTTGTCGTGACCTTCCCCTTTCGTCCCAAAAAAACACTCTCTCAGCTTCACATCTGACTTGAGATTTGTAAGTAAAATGGACATTTCATGAGTTCTACTTGCCTCGAATTTTGCGTAGCAGATTTTAAAGAGGCATATTGATGCCTCTAATTTTGAGTAGCAGTTGATGCAAGTTAAGGAGGTGCACTAGCAATGGCATTATAGGCGGCTGTTCATAAAATAAAATACAAACACCAGAGCGTAAGCGATGACACTATAGACGACACTGTCCGTTCCGAGTAAGGAGGCATGCACGATCACTGGCCATACACACACTTCAAGAGCGCCCTCTGCTTCAACGCGTTCCGATCTGCTAGCGTTGGCTTAAAAGACACTTCCACAGCGGCCGCTCGCTTATCTCACCTCAAGAGTGCACTGCGCACACATCAAAGTCCCATGGGTAGCAGTAGATGAACCACCACATCCTCAACACGGCTGCGCTCATAGGCAGCTTCAGCAACTCGTGTTGTACAGCATGAGAGGTCGTTTGCACGAAGAAATAGCAGCACCTCAAAGTGTCCGTCCTCGCTACGTTTACCATTGCGTCGGGCGTACAGCCCTCCGAGCGGTTTGCATGGAGCCAACCCACATCCCCAGTATCCCTCAATAAGCTGCACCGTCCATCGCTGCTTTCGTGCACTCTTCCAGGTGATTCTCGCGCAGCCACTGGAAATCTCCAAATGACCTGCCACAGCCGCGTGATCCATCGCTTGAGTCGAACAGCCCTGTCAGTAGTGTGTGCGAAGCCACTTGACCAGGTTCTAATCCTGAGAACGGGCTGCTAGATCCAGTCCTTGGTGAACGCGCTCGCTTGGAAGACACCGATACAGCCACTGCACCATCTCCAAGTCGCTTTGCTCCAAAGCGAATAGACGTCGCTTGTAGAACGAATCCATCACGTTGTCGTCGTCCTGCACTGCGAGTCTGTCCATCAGCTGGAGACGTCCACCTTCACTCGCCTTCACGATTGTCCACTTTGCGTCAGTCGACAGCACCGTAGAAAAGTCGAGGTACGAGTCAATGAACTGGTTCACGCGGTCCAAGGGGGGCAAACGGCGGGCGAGCGTGGCGCAGCAATAGTGAGAGGTACGTGAGCAGACCACCGCTGGTGGTGTTCTCTTGTGTTCTATCAGCACTGGAAATTTGGCTTCTGCAAGAATAATGTTTTGCTCTTGTATGCGCACAAATCGTGCGGCAACAAATGCTTATAGAAGAAGTCACTACAAACAACTGACAAGTTGCGGGTTCTATTTGAACAATAGGTTGGCTACATTCTCGACAACCGGGTTCAACACGCTTCAGATCGATCTCGCAACCCACACGCTCACTTCTTGCTCTTCTTCTTGCCGCCGCCGCCGCCTCCTCCCTTCTTGCCGCCGCTGCCACCTGCACTTGCACCGTAGATGCCGGGTGCCGAGATCTTCACGGGGCCAACCATGCAGTTCACCAGTTCGTTCTCCGGGATGCACTTCATGAGCTCGCGCTGCACCACGAGCGGGTCCACATCTGGAGTGGCTTCCGCGTCATCCTCATCTTCATTAGCACCGCCATTGGTAGCGGTAGCTATGGCAGCCTCCCCATGGGGCTTGTGACGCGCCTTCGCGGCATCCTTCTCGAATTTCACAATGGACGTGAAGAAATACTCCATGGCCTGCTTGGCCGCCTTGCCCTTCTTCTGCGAGCCCGGAAGCAGCTTCACCTTGTACTTGTACTTCTGCAGCGACGCATACGGCGCGCACATCGGGATCGCAAAATGCACGAGGTCGTGTGGCAGCGGCGCGCCCGTGAATGTGTCGAAAAAGTCGGCACCCTCAGCCTCTTCCTCGTGTTCTTCCAGGAACTTCTCCTTCTTCTCGCGCACCTTGCGGATGTACTCGTCGTCCACCGCACCAGCGTTCTTACCACCGGTGTTAGAGTCCTTAGTCACACCATCTTCACGCTTCTCATCACCATCAGCACCATCGTTCGAGTGATCACCATCTTCGTCCTCGTCTTCGCCAGCGGGCAACGCGTGGCCGAGTGCCTCCATCCGCAGGCGCCGGTCTTCGTCATCCTGGTCCGCGTACTTCTTCTTGAGCTTCTTCATCTTGCCCTTCTTCCCGCGGACGTTCTTCGCGTCAGCAGCGGTCTTGGCGGCGGCAGCAGCAGCACTTGCGCTCGCAGCCTTCGTCTCAACAGGTTTGATCTCTTTCTTCTTCTCCACTGGTGCGTCCTCGCGGTTCACACCAGGCACTTTGCCCTTCTTCAGATCACGACGATCTTTTGCCGACAGGCGCTTCTTACCTGGACGCTCCGTCGAGGTGGTGGTGTTAGTGGTGATGGCCTCGCCCTCGTTCTCCTGCTCTTGTTCCTGCTCTTCCTGTTCTGGTTGCTGCGCTTCAGCAGCTGGTGCCACAGTCTTAGTGTCAACACTGGCAGCTTCCTCGACTTGAGCATTCTCGTCTCCATTCAATTCCTGCTTATTAGTCTCTTTAGCGGCCTCTTGAGCAATGCTCTCCTCCGTAGCGGACTCCTCAACAACGTCAGCGTCATACGATCGCTGAGGTAGCTCGTCGTCGGCGTCAACGCGGTGGTTAGCCACGGAGCTCTCGTCCAAGCGGAACAAGATCGCAAGCCCCATTTCCAGGCGTGACGGCTGGATGTAGTTCTTCTTGCCACGAATCATGAAGCTGCCCGTGCTGAGGTATTCGCCCGCCGGCGCAGTCTTGGAGACCTGGTCTGCGTGCACCCAGTAGGCGCCGGCGATCACCTGGTTCGTCCACGCATTGCTGCGACATACGCTCATACAGCCCGCCTGCTCCAGCGAACCCACGGGAATCGGAGGAATCGTCTTCTCACCGGCTATAGCCGCACGATTGCGCACAATGCACGTGGCCGCGCCGTGCAGGTCAGCGTGCACGTACGCGTCGCCCTTGCGCAGGTAACGCTTGACCAACAACTCATTCTGGTGTGCGTCCTTGCCGGCAATCACGAGGTACTTTTCGTTCGTAAGGAACCAGTGGAACTTTTCGAACCACATGATCTTGCGGCGCTCGTAGATCGTGTTGCGCTTCATCTGCTGCTTCTGCAGCGTCTTGATCGTGCTCTTCTCAGCCGCCTGGATCGCCTTCTGGGTCGCCTCGGTTGCCTTCTGCACCTTCTCGCCCGCTTTCTTCTTCTTCGTGTATATCTCGCGTGCGTTCGCGAGCGCCGAGAGCGACAGGTCGATCCAGATCACGTACGCCTGCTTGTCCTGCTGGTCCTTCTCGTCCTCGTCATCTTCTTCGTCTTCCGTCGCCGTGTCCTCATTCTCATTGTCGTCATCACACAGCAGGATCGACACGCGGTTGTTTGCAAGGTCGAGCTCGTGAATCAAACATGCAACCGGGTTGCCGTTTTTCTGCTCAAAGCGCACAAGCTCGTTGAGTCCGCGCCAGTCCATGCCGCTTGCTAGCGCGCTGCGGATCACGAGCAGCACATTCTCGACGTCCTGCTGGTTCGCCTCAATGAGTCGCGCATGCTTGAAGCTCTTCTCCTGAACTTCCAGTAGCTGATCGATCTGCGTCTTCTGGTTCTTGCGCAGCTTCGCGAGCTTCGTTTCCGCGGCGAGCTGCGCGTTGTGCTTGGCGACCTCGGCCACTTCAGCCTCGAAGCGGGAAAAATACTCGTCAACAGCTTCGTCAAAGGTGTCAAAACTCTGCACCTGTTTGTTGCCCAGGCGATGCTGCGCGTACAGAAACGGCGTGAACTCCTCGTACTGCACGGGCGCCGTTTCGCTCGCACGGTCCTTCAGGACGATAAAGCCGCACTTCTCCTTGGGCTTTGTGTCCGCGGGCACGTCGATGGGCGTGCCGTCCTCGGTGACATCCACGACGGCCGTGTTCTGCTCCGCCTGGAGCTTCTCCAGCAGCTTCCAGCCGCCCTGGAGCTCATCCACGAGCTTCGTGAGCTGCTCGTCGCCGATCGCCGCGAACTCGGCCGCGTTCTTGATCTTAAGTGTCGGCTGCAACCCAGCACTGACGATACAATGCTCGACGATCACTGGCCCGAGGCCGCCGAACGACGACTCCTTCATCAGCAGCAGCTGCTTGAGCGTCTGCACTTTCTTCTTCGCCTTGCTGGCGCCACCGCCAACTACCGCAGCCTTCACGTCAAGATCCTCAAACCACTTGGCGACAAATGCATTGAGCTCAGGAACACTCTGGATGGACTCGGAAGGGCTCTTTTTCTCCAACACCTCGACCGGGTACACCTGCTTGACCGCCATCTTGACGTTTTCGTCGAACTTGTGCGTGCGCAGCAGTGAGAGGATGTTGTAGTTCTCGTCCGTGAGGATGATGTTGCCGGACGCGTAGAGCTCCAGGATGAGGTGGCACTGCAGTTGGTCCGAGCCGAACGTGAGGTCCACGACGCGGTCGCCCTCGAGTTGCTGCAGCGCCACGAGTCGCTTACCGCGAAGGTGCTTGCGAAGCTTCATCGTGAACTGGCTCGGCAGCGACGAGCTCGAGGACGACGAGTCGCGCGCGTACTTGCTCGTGTGGAAGCGGATGCCGGACTCAAGCAGCAAAAAGACCTTGGGGAAGGGCGGCTGGTGGAGCTTGAAGATGTACGTCTTGCTCTTGTCGCCGCCGGCGCTCGGCAGGTCGTAGATGTTTGTCACGCGCATGTTGAGCACGTTCTTGCGGATGGAGCCCACCATCGCGTGGATGTCGTCGATGGACATGCGCGTCTTCTTCATGCTTGTTGGTGTGAGTGTGCTCGTGGCGCGTCGGTCTCTCTCTCTTCTTGCTTTGATCGATCCAAAGCTTTTTGCGCCGCTGAAAACCAAAAGTGAGTGATGGTCAGAACGGCAACATCCCTCTATTCGAGCCAGCTCCTAAATAGAAGGTGGCTCCCTGGACAACATCAATAAAACAGCGCGGCTTTATCCTATTGTCTCCCAATACAAGATGGAGATTTAGACACTCCAGAGCATAGTAAGGCCAAGCTATTTTATTGCTGTCGCCCATCCTGCCCACCTCCGTTTCGGCACGTGTTCCTATTTCTACTGGGTTTGACTGTAGTTGGGAACAACTCCCAGAAGTAGCGAACAAGGACTTGACAAGCACAAACAGCAGCAAAGCTACGCCAACAAACTACCTCTGCGACGACAATCGGATTGAACACCACGATGCTCACGGCGCTCACGGCCTCAGACGGCGGGGGCGACAACATGAGCGTAGGCAGCACGATGCAGCTGCGTGGCTTCCAGCGCGAGGTGCTGGAGCTCGCGCGCGAGCAGAACGTGGTGATGGTGGGTGACACAGGCATCGGTAAGACCTTCGTGGCCATCGCGCTGCTCTCGGAGCAGGACTACGCACACGACAAGCGCGCGTTCTTCATGGCGCCCACGCGGCAGCTCGTGATCCAGATCGCGTCCAAAGTGCAGCTCACGAGTACACTCACGTGCAAGACGTACTACGGACAGGAGGTAGAGCTCTGGGACGAGCATCAGTGGGCGAGCGAACTGCGGTCCACGCGCGTATTCGTGTGCACGCCTGAGATCGTGCGCAACATTATCGAGAAGGGCTACGTGACGATGAACCGCATCAACCTGCTCGTGTTTGACGAATGCCACCATGTCACGAAGCGCCACCCGTACGCGCAACTCATGAAGATGTATGACGCCAGCGACGCCGAGAACATGCCGCGCATCTTTGGGGCAACGGCGTGTCCGACCAAGGAATGCGCGGAGAGTTTGCACGCCACGCTGAAAAAAGTGGAGCTCAACGCGAACGAGGTTATAGAATATGCAGCCGCCGCGCCGATCATCTTTGAGCTTTATCCGACGCATGGGCATGGTGGTGGTTCTGAGGTCAACAGCGTGCAATCCCAGCGATCGGAAGGCGTGAGCACGTTGCAAGCTGAGCTAAGCAGGGACATGGGTGCAGAGGAAGCACGAATCTGCGCGATGCTCTGGGAAGATCTCAAAGAGGTCAAAGTGCTCCAAGTGTACAACAAGCTGCTTAAGAAGAGTCGCAGCAAATCTGTCAACAACGAAGCTGGACGGCAAAAACTCATTCAAAAGTTTGTGCGCAACTGCTTTGCGATTTACAAGAACCTAGGCGCCTGGTGCTACTATCGCTTCGTGGAGCTGGAGATCGAGAGACGCGCGATGTCAACGTCGCTGTTGATCGCAGTTCCAGGCAACATGTTCGGTTTGGATAAAGACGCGGTCGCTACGCTTTTGCTGCTCCAGGCGAAGCGCCATAACTGCCACTTTGCTGCCACATCCAAACTCGCGAAGATCGAGGAGCTGATTCGGTTGCACTTACTAAATGCTGATTCCGAGACTGCGTCGGAAGAAGATGCCGATAACGACGAGGTGGAAGATCTCGACGACTCGAGCGCTCGCGCTGCTGACTTTTTGATTTCGTCACTTACGAACAAGGACGGCGAAAATGACGATGTCGATATCATGGACTCCAGTGAAACTGGTAACGCCTCTACCAAGCGAAACAAGAAGCTCCAGCAAGGGATCGTGTTTGTCCACACGCGCACGGAATGCCGCGTTCTGTACGAGTATCTGAACGAGAAATTTGCTGAAGAGGCTGCTGAGAACTCGGAGAGCGACGATGAAGGAAGTGACGAGGAGCCTGCTGTCATCAACACTTGCGGCTGCATGCTCGGACAAGCGACAATGTCAGACACTGCGGCGAGCAACCTGCCTACTTTCCAGCAGACGCTGTCCGATTTCGAAGCTGGCGTGACTCGGGTGCTGATCTCGACGTCCGTGTCCGCGGAAGGCGTGGATTTCCCACTGTGCAGTTTGATTGCTGTGTCGGACCGGATCAACACCTCGCGGATGCTAATGCAACTTCGCGGACGAGCTCGACACGAAGACGGTATCGTGTACTATCTCGCCGAAGAGGGCGACCTCAACCACAAGATCCACTTCAAGCAGCTGCTGCTTGAAGCAGACGCGATTAACGGTCTTGATTTCTCGCACGACAAGCGAGCGTCGATCCTGTCGCTGCCGCGAACAGTGACGGCTGAGATGCTGCTCGGCCACCCGTACACTCCGGATCTACCGAAGGTGGTGATTGAGTCTACTGGTGCGACGCTGGACCTGGACTCGAGCGTGCAGTGCATTAACCAGTTTTGCCAGGCGCTTCCTGCGAATCTCTTCACCGTACAGTACAAGGATATGTACTCGTACACTGAGTCAAAGCACGGCAAGACCCCGATCTACAAGGCGAAGCTGGACCTCCCTCCTGAGCTGGATGTTGGCTCGTTCGAAAGCGAGTTCATGATATCCAAGGCGATGGCGAAGGCATCCGCGGCGCTCCTCGCCGGTCGCTTGCTGTGGGAGCGAGGCCTTCTGGATGACTCGCTCAACTCCATCTACCGCAAGGTGAAGGGGCAAACGGGGCGAAACAACCAGAACCTTGGATACTTCCTGGACCGCATCAACCAGTGAGGTCACCGTTCGTCATCGAGGACTTTGAGGCTCTTGTGGCTTCGATATTTTTTTGTGTGTATTGTTTCGTTTCCAAGAGGGGTAATTCTTTTCTCTTCCCTTGAGATTTCTCTGCATGATGCACTAAATCCACAATCGATGGATTCGATGACATCATGAAGCAAAACCTCAAGGGAAGAGGAAACAAGTCACCCCGCATGCATGTAAAACAAAACAGCCAGAAGAGTTTGCATTGGAGCATTTGCGTGTGTGTGTGCGTCTTTAATTGTGCATTCCTTCGCGTCTGTCCTGCAGGTCTGAGCTCTGAGCAGCTCAAGCTTCACTCGAGCGCATCAGGAGCTCAGATCATGAAGGCAATGTCCGGGTTCTTGTGACCGTCGCCAAAGTACACACAGCCGTGAGTCGACGTCTCGGGCTGATGGTAGGCGAACGTCCCAGGGTACAAGTAATTCCGGAGCGTGACGAAGCAGCCCGTGTTATCTTTCGAAACGACCCACGAGCCGTCGAGGTCTTGAATCAGCGGGTCAAGAAAGTCTGCTGGACGCACGAGCCCTTCCGAGCTGAACAGGGCTTTCGCGCGTTCTGGGATCTCGGGTTCACGGAAGTGGAAGTAGTTGTAGAGCTGGGTCGCCTGGTCCCACTTGAGGCCGTGGAACGACGGGTTTGCGATCACCTGGCGCTGCGGAGAGACCACGTAGGCTTCCAAGGGCACGACTGCGATCATGTGGTCGATCTCACTCACGACGTACGCGAGGCGGTCCATCTCCGTGAACGGCGCCTCGCCCTCTTCGGAGTTCTGAGGCTCCGCGAGAATGAGCGCTGGATCGCCCTTGAGATGCGTCGTGAGCTTGGACGCAGCCTCCACCTTCTGCTTGCTGAGCTCTGGGAACTGCTGTAGCTCTGGAGATGAGTTGGTGCTGTATATAATGCAGCACAGCGATACCATTAGCAACCAACGACATGGCTCAAGCTTGACTGACCAAGACCGATTCGCTTACCAGAAGTAGAACTTCTTCTTGGGGTACTCCTTCGCAGGCAGGATCGCCACTGCGATGAGATAATCCTGCGCTTCACCAAAGATGCTCCCCCAGAAGCGAATCGAGAGCAGCGTCTCGGTCGCGCGGCGCTTGATCATGCCGATTTCGAGGTTTGAGCGCTCCTGCGGCGTGAGCGTGCGTCCGATGCAGCGGCTCACGACGTCCAGCTGTTCGAGTTCCATTGTTGCGCTTGTCTGTTGAGCGCACGTGGTCACAGAAGCATTCAGTACATTACCGATGTTACATACACGTAGTGTAGGCAGCACACGGGGACGCACATGTGTCTTCTCTTTCTCTTGAAGGTACCGAATGCGCCTTTGAGCTCATCACTTCAATCGTGGCTCTTGGCTTCCCAATCCCGCGCACGACCTTTCGATGACAAAATGGTGCAACCGCAATTCAATTTCGACTTGATCTCATATAATGTGGTACACATTATATGGGAACCAGGCAGCTTGCTTGAAGCCAGCAAAAGGCGAATCCCAAAGGGCAAGCACGAGGCAAAAAGACACAGAAAACGACGACGCGCGCAATGGTGGAAGTGGACGTCGGCGCGCCCGTGTGTCTCATCCGCGGCGGTCAGGAAGGACTGCGCGTGGCCGAAGAGGGCATTCGGTATGAAGCGCATCTCTTTGTCCATGTCCTGTATGGGCGCCACTCGGCACTAGTGCTGCGTGACGTTTGTCTGACGCTTCGTGCTTACTGTACGTGTGGTATTATAAATGCAGATTGCTCGAAAGCCTCAAGGAGCCGATCGCCGTTGTGTGTCTAGCTGGACAGTACAGGTGCGTCTTTATGCTGCACGACTTGTGTCACATGTGAGCATAGTGCCTGATTGTGACGTTGTCGTTGCTGTCTGTCGCTTGGGCTTTGTAGAACGGGCAAGAGCTTCTTTCTCAACCAACTCACACGCACGAAGAACCGCGTGGAGCAGATCTCAGCTTCCACCAGTAACAGTGACAAACCAACAGACGTCATCTCTCTGCTTAATGGCTTCCGTGTCGGCCCCACGACCGAGTCGTGCACGCGCGGCATTTGGCTCTGGGATCCGCAGCCGTCGATCCACAATGCGCGCGGGGACAAGGTGCTCTTCATGGACACCGAGGGCATCGCGGCGACGGACAACGACGAGAGCTACGACGCCAAGATCTTCTCGCTGGGGCTGTTACTAAGCTCGCTCTTCGTGTTCAACACCATGGGCGTGATCGACGAAGGCGCGATCGACCGACTCTTCCTCGTGTCCGAGCTCACCAAACACGTGTGCGTCAGCGCCGATACGGGCCACCAGCCAGCCTCCAAGGGCGTTCCACAGAATTCGCTATTGGACGCCGACCAAGATGAGATGGATGCCAACGGACTGCAGGACTCGATGGCGGAATCCCGTGAGCTGGCGCCGCACTTCCCGCCGTTTATCTGGCTCCTGCGCGACTTCATGCTCGACATGCAGCAAGATGGGGCGTCGCTATCACCGAACGAGTATCTGGAGAAATCACTCGAGCTCCGCGACGCCAACTCACGCCGCAATGAAGAGCGCAACAAAATCCGCAAGTCGATTCAAATCCTCTTTGCACGTCGCGAGTGCCTCACGCTCGTGCGACCTGTGATGGACGAGCTTCAGCTGCGACGCGCTGCTGAGCTGCCTGAAGATGAGCTTCGGCCAGAGTTTGTGAGCCAAATGGAGAGCATTCGAGACAGGATCCTGGCCGTGGTGGCGCCTAAGCAGCTATTTGGGAAAGTCATGGATGGCGCCAAGCTCGCGCATTTGGTCAAGTGTTACACTGAGACGATGAACAGCGGATCGGTGCCGGACATCCGCGCTGCGTGGGAGTACGTTTCCGAGGCGACCTGCCAGACAGCGCTGATGAACGCAGTGGACGCATACGACGCGATGATTGCTGTGACGAATCAGGAGAAAGGAAACGATGAAGAAAGTGGTGGTGACGCACAAATCAAGATCCTGACTCAGCAAGAGTTTGAGAAGATTCACAAGGACGCACAGGACGAGGCTTTGACGATATTCAAGAACCAGTCGGTCGAGGGAACGACCCGCGCAGTGTGCTTCCAAAAGCTGAAGGTGCACATCCAAAAGCAGAAGACGGCGCAGATCGCGCTACTGCAGAAGCGGTCGACGGATTTTTGCGAGCAGATGCTCGTCACATTGCGTCGGAGGTTTCTGCAGCAACCCATGGATGACGGTGTATGGGAGAAGATCTTCTTTGCCATAGCAGATGACAGCGAAGGTTTGGAGAACAACAAACAGAGAGCAGCTGTGTCGTTCGAGTCGACAATCGATGCACTGGAGGAAATGTACGAGCAACAGGCGCAAGGACCGTCTAAGAAGATTGTGTTTTACAATTTCCTGCGCAAGGAGACGGTCGCGTACTTCCAGAGCCTCTTCCAGAGACTCTCGGAGGGCCATGCGACAGCGAAATTCAAGTGGGAGCGCGAGGTTTCAGAGCTGCAGCACGAGAAGCAAACGCACGAGCTCGAGTGGAAGCAGCAGCTGCAGGCGAAAGAGATGGAGATCAGGTTGCTGACAGAGTCGAAAGCGCACTTGGAGGAAAAAGAACGGATGCAGAGCAGCCGATTGGCTGAGCTTCAGCAGCAATCTGAGCAGCAGCAGTATGCGATCGCCACTCTGGAAGAAAAGAAGCGCAGCGTAAAGACCGAGCTGGATGAGCTTCAGTTGAAATACGTGCAGCTGGAGAAGGATTTCGATAAAGCGCAGCTGAATCTCGAGCACAAGGACACTTCGTTGCGAGAACTGACCGAGATGGCTCGTCAAGTGAAGCAGGAGCTGACTCTGCAACTGGAAACAGCGCGTGAGTCCCACCAAGACGAGAAAGCGGAGTGGATAAAGAAGTTTGCTGACCAGAGTGCGGAGAAGAATGGACTCCAAAAGCAGCTCAAGCAGCGCGAACACGAACTCCAACAGAAGCAGCTGGATTTGGAACTCAACTTCAAAGAGCTCGAACAGCTTCAGAAAGACCTCAATGACGAAGTCGAAGCCAAGAGCCAAAGCGCTGACGAGTGCCGTCATCTCCGTGAGCAGAACGCAGATCTGGAAACGCAGCTTGAGGACACGCTAACATTCCAGTCGAGCATGACGGAGGAGACCGAGCGCGAGAAGATCCGCCTGCAGATGCGCCTCGAGAGGTACCAAGCTCAGCTGGGGCGACTCGAGAATGATCGCGAGGTGGACGATGTGCTGAAAGAGTGTGTGTCGGAGGTCGTTCGACTGGCGGAAGTGGACAAGGTCAGAGTGGTGCAAGAAGAGAAAGAGCTCTTACAGGAGCAATTGGGCGAGTTGTACATGAAGATTTCGACGCTGCCCGACTTCTATCAGCGCGAGATCTTTTGCTCCGACGAGCCGACACCCGACTTTTTCGAAGCGCTGACCTCATAGAGCCGAAGGTGTAGAAGCCCTTCCCGAATGTAAATATCCATGATCCCAATGAAGAAAGCAGAAAGCATGAAGCACAACACACGTCTAGGGTATTGCATGCATTTTCGTTACCGTCTAAGAATCCGTATGAGTGAAGCGCACAAATCCGGATGAGTTGGCTGCCATCTCCATCGTCATGACTGCTCCTGCCACGTTCACCGACTTGTTTCGACGAATGGTGCCGGAGCTGCTGCCGGCTTCGCTCCCGTCGTCGCTTCCGAAACTGCTCCGTCGCACGGGTTTCGCCTCGCTCGTGTTCGATGATGTGCTTCGAGGTGCCGCAGGAACATGGTCGAGGCTCGACAGATTCATTGAGCTCGGGGAAGTGTAGAACGATGGCACACGACCCATGGTTTTTCTACCGTGGCGCTTTTCATCTTCCAGCGCCTGCTCGCCGCGCAAATACCGCACCGCTCGCTCAAGAGCAAACTCGATTCGGCACATCGTTCGGATGCGCGCAATGTAGGGCCAGCATGCGCGTTCTCCAGCTTTCACGATCTCTGGATACGTCTCCGCGTTGGGGTTCGTGAGTACGATCCGAAGCAGGTGTGCCAGCGAGATCTTGTCCGTCGGGCAAATCGTGATGTCGCCTTCGTACTTCTGCGTCAGTAGAGGGATGAGCCCAATGTCCAGGAATTTGAGCACGTTGGTATTCAGCCCGAACTCCGCGATGTTCTTGATGTAGGCTTTGATCTGTTTCTTGAAGAAGTTCATCAGACTCCCTGTTTGCCCCGTTCCAAACGCAGAGTACCCCGAAACTGCCTTGTAGTGGATGTTTACTTGGCTCACAATGAAGTGATTCACATTGAAAAGCTCCGACAGCCGTTCCATCGGGAGATCGCACTCCAAGCTGCCATCGCTCCACTTCAGTCCTTCGCGATAGTACGGCACGATGTTTCCGTACTTGTCCTTCGCCATTAGCTCAACTGGACGGAACACCAGCGGGATCGCACACGATGCCAGTGATGCGGACCACATCAGCACATTTGGAGCCGTCAAGTAGTTCAGCAGGTGGGGGTAGTCGTCGGTCTTCAACGGCGTGACTGTAATGTTGGTGATTCGCCCCGTTCGATCGTACGCCTCGCGGAACGTGTAGTCACCCATGTTCTTCCGAAGTGCATCGCGCAGAATGTTCGAGTCCAAGAGGTAGTTCTTGTCGATGAAACGATTCAGCATTACCAGCGTGTCTTTCAGGTAGCTGTAACCGGCGACTGGCAGAACCTTCTCGAGCGGTGACAAGAGCGATGGCGAGTAGTCTTCTTCGTCTTTCTTTGTGATGTTGGGGCCGAGGAAGTTCAAGTACACATTGCTGTCGTCCGAGAAGAATTCCGAGATCTCTTCGTCTGTTCGCACGCCAATCGTTCCAGCCACAATGGAGCCTGCAGACGAACCGGCAATCACGTTTGGTAGCAGGTTCTGCTCGGCCAGCGCTTTGATCACCCCGGAGTGGTAGAAGCCAAGAGCTCCACCACCAGAGAGAAGGAGCGCTGACCGGCCAAACGCGTGGCGCGTCTCGCTGAAGAACGCCAGCTTGTTGTCGACCGAGAGTTCTTCTTTGCTTTCTTCATCAGTTCCAGTCGCGCGAAGAACAGTGTTCATCGACTGCACGATGGTGTCGAGGTACTCTTCGATAATATCCTTGGTACCAACTGCGTGACCCAACATTTTGTTTGTGTTAGTTCCAGAAAAGAATCATACAGTCAAGAAGATGACGACGCCAAGTGCTTTACCATTGCTGACAGAGTACAAACGCGGATGCCCGATCCCCCAGTGCTTTCTCAGTAGTCCAGCGCGCAGTGCAAACATCGAGCCCATGACGTCATTTTCGAGTTGCAGTCTCTACGCACACACGGGTACTAAGTGAGAAGAAAAAATCGCAATCAAATATGACACACAACAGGATACCATGAGGTACATCACTTACTTTGTACATTTGCGTCTTGTTCAACACGCGCTCGAAGAGAAACAAACCCGACGCCGGATCCTCTCGCCACTTGTCCTTGCCTTCGATCTTGTCGAGCTCTCCTGCAATCGCCTGGCGCTCCTGAAAGGTATTTGCATTCTCCAGTTGCTTCTTTAACCGTAAAGATCGTCGGCCTTTCGCAGTCAGCTGCATGCAGGAGCGCACGATCCATCCGCGCAAGCCCGAGTTCATCTCGTAGAAGATGTGCAACAGAAACGTCGCGCACAAGTACCGTGCAATGACATCCGGAACGAGAACGACCCGGATCGTGCGCAGCCAGAGCTCGACCATCGTCATGAGCACGCCATGGTAGACCGAGTGCTTCTGCGACGACGGGGCGTACTTGCGGTACTTGATCTGCGCAAATATGCGGTAGATGAGCTCCTCGTGCTTCTCAAGTCCCGTGACGTAGATCCAGAAGCGCACCCACACGTGCAGCGACGCGCCGCCGTAATGCTTGACGAGTAGCAGCAGCTTGCGCAACGTCGACGCGTTGCGCAGAGCCACACTCTCACTACCGCTGTCTTGGCTGCTGCTGATGAGCCACGACACCTGCTTGGATGCGGCCGACCCCATCTCTCCTGTTGCTAAATGGCTGCTGCTTCGCTTGGTAATGATGCAGGCGATCGTCGGAATTTCCAGAGCGGGTTGCATGTGGGGAAACGACGCCCAGGAAGCCGAAGCCGAAGCCGAGCGAGTTGAACTGCACCCCTCAAATGGCAACCCTCCATGATGAATATGAAGAAGGGCATATTGATTGCTGAATGAGGGAGAATGGGTGTTAAGATCGACAACTTCAACTTGCGACGATACATACACCCATTAACCTTCGCCACTTGCCACAAAATCCAAGTATCTGGATAGATGGTGGTTAACGGATGTTCAGAGCCCCGCTTTCACGGCAGAACCATCCCATCTGATGAACGAGCAAAGTCTGACACGAAAGTCGCTGACGATAGGCGCGTCAGACTGGCGGTTGAAGAAAAGCAACCATCAGCAGCATCGCTGATGATTCCTTTCCCGAAAAGGCGCGAAAGCGAAAGCTACGAAAATGGAGAAGTCTTGTGCATGCTGGGCGAGCAACAGAGCTCTTCAGACATATTCATACGTAATTTATTGGTCTTATATGCGTGCCTAGGTTGGGTGGGTTTAGCCACAAGCCCATGTCATCTCTGGGCCGTGGACCTCAATGGATCTCGATGAAATGCATGCTGCTAGCGGGATTGTGAGCGTTGTCGCTTAGAGATTGACGCCCGTCGCGTGGCTCGGGATGTACTTCTGGTGCACAAGCACTTCGTCGGCGATCGCGCGCAGGCGATCGTCGCGCTTCACGCCCTTCTTGAGGTCGCCGAGCAGGCTCTGGATCTTGTCGGACGCCATGTCACAGTACAGCTCCGTGAGCTTCTGCTCGTGCGCAGCCGACTCGATGTCGCGGCTCAGCGACGACGACGCGCGCGAGATCGTGGCCGTCATTGCGAAGAGCGCGATGGCCGAGTCCGCGATGCGCTCCAGCTGCAGCTGTTCGTCCACGATCTTCTTGCCGTGCTTGCGCAGCAGGAACTCGACCGCGTCACCGAACTCGGCCGTGCGCTGCGTCAGCAGCTCCGCGGCAGGCTTCAGATTCGAATGCACACCCTCCAGTGGAGCAGGCGAGAACTTGCGCTGAAGGCGGTCCGAGATCTCCTTCGCGGCGCCGCTCGGGTCCTTCAGCGGGTTCGCCAGCACCTTGCCGACGCTCGAGAGGCGGTCGCCAGCAGTCTGCGGTTCACACAACAGAAGCAATATTCGCGTGAGTACAACGCACAGAAAAATCGCACAGATACACAATAGACAAACAGTACGTACTCGAACACCACTGAGCGCGATAAGCATGCGCAGGATCTCGTTCGTGCCTTCGAAGATCGAGAGGATGCGGCAGTCGCGCATGTAGCGCTCGAACGGCCAGTCCTTCATGAAGCCCGTTCCACCCATGACCTGGATGCACTCGTTGATGCCGTTGAACGCAACCTCCGAGCCATACACCTTGCACATCGCGGCCTCAATCTCGCACGACGGGTCACCGCGGTCGATCATGCCCGTGGTCATGAACGCCATCGACTCGATCGCGTACGCGTCCAGCGTCATGATGCCGAACTTCTTCTTGATGAGTCCGAAGCTTGCGAGCGACGAGCCGAACTGCTTGCGCGCGTTCGCGTGCTCGGCCGCCATACCAATCACACGACGCAGCGACGCGCCGGCGCACGCACCAAGACCGAAGCGGCCGTTGTTCAGGATATTCATGGCCACCTTGAAACCCTGGCCGACACCCACAGCGCCGCCCGTTTTGTTGTCTGGGCCGCCGCCAAGCACGTTCTCGATCGGCACCTTAGTGTTGTCAAAGAACACCTGGACGGTGTTGGAACCACGGATGCCGAGCTTGTCCTCTGGCGGGCCGGTGGTGATGCCGCCGTGGCTGCGGTCGACAATGAACGCGGTCACCTTGTCCTTGCCATCCACTTCGGTCTGCGCGAACACAGTCATCACCTCAGCCCATCCGCCGTTACTGATCCAGATCTTGCCGCCGTTCAGGATGAAGTGCTTGCCGTCTTCCGAGAGCACCGCACGGGTCTTGATCGAACCGGCGTCCGAGCCGCTCGATGGTTCCGTCAAGGCGAACGAGGCAATGTGCTCACCTGTCGCAAGCTTTGGCAGGTACTTGGCTTTCTACAAGTTGCGACAATAAACAGAGTCAATACGAGCCATCATACCATCGTCATCGAGGCACAGGATAGATTGCAAACGCACCTGCGCGTCGTTGCCGTTGAGCAAGATGCCCTTGAGACCAATCGACTGGTGAGCCATGACCGTCACGGCGAGACTCGCGTCCGTGATCTCCTCGCATACGCGCGCGTAGCCCGTGTTCGAGAGTCCGAGGCCCTCGAGCTCCTCAGGGATCTGCAGACCGAAGAGTCCGAGCTCCTTGAGGTCGTTCATGACCTGCTCCGGGATGATCTTGGTCTCATCGATGGCGCGCGAGTCGACCGTGGTGAAGAACTTGGCGACCGGCTCAACGAGCATCTGCAGCGTCTCCTTCTCAGTCTCCGAGAGCTGCGGGTACGGGAACGCGCGCTTGGCGTTGTTCACGCCCAGGAAGAGCCCGCGCGTGTACGACACGTTCTCCGCGGCCTCCGCGGCGGTCTGCAGCTGGCGCACACCTTCGAGCGTCGTGCGCGGCAGCATGCGCGCGGCAGCGGCAGGGCGGCCTAGGGCGCGCGAGGAGCGCAGCAGCGACATCATGACCATCGTGGCTGTGGTGTGTGTGTGATGGAGTGGAGATTGAGGGCGTGAGGTGAACTGACGGCTCGCGCGCGAATTCGTTTCTGTGCTGCTGCTTCTGGCGGTGGTGGAGCTCTTCCGCTAGATGTTGGATCGGTTTTTCGCTCACGGCCCAAAAGGGCGTGAACGGCGCAGAAAAAGGTCACGTCACACGTCAAAAACCCGACGTGAACAGCCCAGACCATACGCATTTGCCAATTTAAGGCATGCACCCAAATAGAGATCTACCGGTACTACCGGTAGAAAATACATATTATGTGGACCACATTTGTCGGATACTTAACATTTTATCCATAAACTACGAAATAGCATATATGCGCAAAAGCAGGTTAGTCATTTTTTGGCGCTTTTCGAGCGAAACGCTAATAAAAAAGTTAGTCACTTGAATAATGACCCCTGATCCAAACTTCGACGTAGAGTGATGGTCTCCTTCTTTTTACAAAACACTCGCTCTTCGCTCTTTGCATTGCTCAAGCTGCACGCTTCATTCCAGAATCTACACTCCCCCAGCAGCAAGCACACAGCAGCAGCAGCAGCGTCATGCCGCTCACCAGTAGCTCTAGTGCCACCACCCGCGTGAGCTGCGCGAGCCACCTCGGCAAGCGCAAGGCTCGTTCGGCCGTGGAAGCCCACAGACAGCCGAGTGAGGACGAGTCGACACTGGTTGCTCTCACACTCGCTCTTCAAGAGCCTTTCGGTATTGCCGGGTAGGTCGTGGTGATTGCTGGCTGCGGGCGCGCTACCGAACTGCTGGCTGTGGCGTTCGTCGTAAATGGCGCTAAGGTGTACATCGCCTCAGCAGAAGCCTCGATTGTTCCTACCGCCACTGCGCTCACCGCCGCGGGACCAGGTAGCTGCATCGCAGTTTGTGCCGATTTGGCTACAATGTCCGGCAGAGCTGCTCTCGCGACACACATCTCAGAGAGTGAAGAGGCAGTGAACCTACTGATCAACACCCCCGCTTGTGCAGCAGCAGAGTCCACG